>CAUYQU010081915.1:0-18918 GCA_963574635.1 Cheracebus regulus
GGGGAGAGAGAGCATGGGGAGAAATGCCAGATATAGGTGATGGGGAGGAAGGCAGCAAATCACACTGCCATGTGTGTACCTATGCAACAATCTTGCATGTTCTTCACATGTACCCCAAAACCTAAAATGCAATTAAAAAAAGAAAAAGAAAACATCCACTCATTGTTTGTGAGTTACCTTGCTATTTTAAGTGGCGAAATAATCAGTGGTCACTAAATGATGTCATAACTGTGCTGTAGCCTAAGTCACACTGCAAAGCATTACAGCCTATATACATCAAGTCTTATTTGAACATTAGCCAAGTGTACAATCATTTGTTAATGTTCTCAACAACAAGTGGTTTCTGGGATCTTTTCCTTAACTGAACTTGTCAAAAACAGACTGCAAGACACCCAAATCAAAAAAGTTTAAAAGTATTTAACTCACTAAGCAAAGAAATGTTTATATATATAATTTCATACATATGTAATTTTACATCTATTTAGCATATTTATTAGCATCAAATAAAATATGTTATTTTCTATATTGTTACAAAGCATAGTATAGTACCTTTTCCATTATAGACAATACCAAAAGTGATAGTTGAGATTCTTGAGAATTAGCTAAAAACAGTACCTAAGAATCAGATATATTCTGTAAGTATCACTGAGACAAAACATTTCCTGGGGCCAGGCATGGTGGCTCATGCTTGTAATCCCAGCACTTTGAGAGATTAAGACCTGCAGATCACTTAAGCCCAGGAATTCAAGACTATCTTGAGCAACATAGAAAAAAACCTATCTCTACAAAAAAAAAATTTTTTTTGAGACAGTGTCTCACTCTGTTTTCCAGGATGGACTGCAATGGCACCATCTCAGCTCACTGCAACCCCCACCTCCTGGGTTCAAGCAATTCTCCTGCCTCAGCCTCCTGAGTAGCTGGGATTACAGGCATGCACCAACACGCCTCACTAATTTTTATATTTTTAGTAGACACGAGGTTTCACCATGTTGGTCAGGCTGGTCTCAAACTCCTGACCTCATGTTGTGCCTGCCTTGGCCTCCCAAAATTCTGAGATTACAGGCATGAGCCACCATGCCCAGCCAAAAATGTTTTTAAAAATTAGCTGGGTGTGGTAGTGCACACCTGCAGTCCCAGCTACTCAGGAGGCTAAGGTAGGAGATCACCTGAGCCTGGGAGGTTGAGGCTGCAGTGAGCTGTGATCATGCCACTGTACTCCAGCCTGAGTGACACAGTGAGACCTTCTCAAAAAAAAAAAAAAAAAGGAATGTCTGGGCCAGAAATAAGAAGAAGTAGGAATATAACTATAAGCAAATTAATGGTCTAACATCCTTAAAGAAAGAAACTGTTGGTCAGAAGGAAGAATGGTTAGGTTGGAACATAGAAGAATGAATGCTTATCCACACATTTGACCAAGGAAAAGGATGGCCTACTCTGAGACTTGACCAGTCCTAAGAAAAAAACTTCTTTATTATGGTCGGACATTCTTCAGACTCCCTGGCACTCTTATACAGAATTATGAACCTTCCTTGACCAGATTCCAAGCTTATCAGGTCACCTTCTGACTTTCAACCTTTCAGGATACTTCTTCATGAAGAGTATTCCCCATCTCTTATGTTTCTTACTGCAGCTTATTAAATATTATATCTATACAACCATCAACTTTGGTTAATATGACTTTTTCCTCGGGAAACTGAATCACTGTTAGCATACTGACAAAATCCTGGGAATAAAACAAACCCTTATACATATGCATATGTGCACAGTTTTAATTTTTTGTAGGAGACTGATTTAAATGTTTTAAAAGGTCTACCATGATAGATAGACTTCAGCAGTTTTATAAAGAACCCAGTCAGCCCCCTGTAAAGCGAGAGTCTAAAAGAAATTTTATTTCCTTTACCTATACTTTACACCTAATTATTTGTTTTGTTGAAGTTTTAGACTTCTATGACCCTTAATGGAAATAAAACAGAGTAATCATCCTTGCTTCAAAGTACAGAGCCACTTCAGGATGGAGGCAGCAAAATGTAACAAAGAAGCAGGCAGTGAAAAAAATACAAAAAGGTTTTCAGAACCTTCTGAAGCAGGTCTCCTTAGAATGTCTTGAAGAGAATATTACTTGTAACCATATAAACAGAAAAAAGCTGGGCGTGCCGTGGCTCATGCCTGTAATTCCAGCACTTTGGGAGGTCAAGGCAGGTGGATTGCTTGAGTCCAGGTGTTTGAAACCAGACTGGGCAACACGGCAAAACCCCGTCTCTACAAAAAATACAAGAATTAACTGAGCCTGGTGGCACAGTTACTGTATTCCCAGCTACTAGGGAGGCTGAAATGCGAGGATCACTTGAGCCCAGGAGGTCAAGGCTGTGGCGAGATGTGATCATGTCACTGCACCGCACCCTGGGTGACAGAGCGAGACCTGTCTCAAAAAATAAAAACCCTCACTTCTACACTTCCATTATTACAAGTATATAAGAGCTGGCTATAGTCAGACTAGCAAAAATATTCCAAAATGAGTTTTACAAAAAGAGATACAAGGCCAAGTATTGGAGTCTAAAACATGGCAAACCACTACTGTATACCTGTATACTGACATGTGCTGCCAATGGTGGTGTGGTAAGACTGCATATTTTAGAAACAGGAAGAGAACAGTTGTATGATATAAGAAATAACAGTGTGGCCAGGCATGGTGCCTCACGCCTGGAATCCCAACACTTTGGGAGGCTGAAGTGGGTGGATCACTTCAGGTCAGGAGTCCGAGACCAGCTTGGCCAACATGGTGAAACCCCATCTGTACTAAAAATACAAAGATTAGCCAGGTGTGGTGGTGCGCGCCTGTAGTTCCAGCTATTTGGGAGGCTGAGGCAGGAGAACTGCTGGAACCCAGGAGGTGGAGGTTGCAGTGAGCCGAGTTCGCACCAGTGCACTCCAGCCTGGGCAACACAGTGAGACTCTGTCTCAAAAACAAATGGAAAAGTAAAGAAAAAAGAAATAACAATGTTTAGCAAATCAAATGTGCTATCTGTACAATAAGATTGGTACTATTTATTATTTTATAAGTGCTTTCGGCCCTAATAATTTTTGGAAAACTCTAAAGGAGAGTGGTGGAGGTTAGGTGCTGCTGAGAGAGAGAGAGAGAGTGAGAGACAGCGACAGAGAAAAAGAGAGAGAGAAAGAGAGAGAGAAAGAGAGACAGAAAGAGAGAGAGAAGGACACTTAAGGTTTAACATTATTTAAAAGTTAAAAATATTTTAAAATATCAAGAATAGAAAACAAGAAACTCAGAAATGTTAAATGGTAAGACTAGGACTCTGCTAATATATTAAAAAGTGACAGGTATTTTAATGTAAAGGAATAAAGAATTAACGGTAAAACTGGAAATAGATACAGGCAGGGTGCACTGGCTCATACCTATAATCCCAGCACTTTGGGAGGCCAAGGCAGGTGGGCTGCTTGAAGTCAGGAATTCAAGAGCAGTCTGGCCAACATGGTGAAACCCTGGCTCCACTGAAAATACAAAAATTAGCCAGGCATGGTGGTGCACACCTGTAATCCCAGCTACTCAAGAGGTTGGGGCAAGAGAAGCACTTGAACCCAGGAGGCAGAGGTTGCAGTGAGCCCAGATCGCACCACTGCACTCCAACCTGGGAGACACACTAAGTAAGACTCCATCTCAAAAACAAACAAAAAGAATGTTAAAAGATAAAATCAAGATGCTTTAAAAATAAAAAATAAGACAAGACAAATAAAAATGGGTCAAATATATTCAAACAACAAAAATTCCAAAACAGGTTTTTAAAGTATTTTGGGGCCAATTTTTTTGTTTGTTTTTGTTTTTGTTTTGAGATAGAGTTTCGCTCTGTCACCCAGGTTGGAGTGTAATGGCATGATCTCGGCTTACTGCAACCTCTGCTTCCTGAGTTCAAGCAATTCTCCTGCCTCAGCTCCCAAGTTGCTGGGAATACAGATGCACACTACCACACCCAGCTAATTTTTGTATTTTTAGTAGAGACAGGGTTTCATCATGTTGGCCAGGCTGGTCTGGAACTCCTGACCTCATGTGATATGTTTGGGACCACAATTTTTTAACTTTTTATTATAGAGCATTCATATATATATATATATATATATATATATATATATATATATATATGAGAACAGTAAGGTGCACTTATGTACCTCACCTGCTCAACAACCATAAACCTATAACCAACCTTATTTCACCTGTACTTCCTACTTCCTTTCTCCTCCTCTCTCGTCCACCTTCTTCCCCTGGCTTCCCCTAACCCAGATTCTTTTTTGAAGTGCTCTGTTAAACACCGCTTCTCTCTGGGTGGTGTGCTCATTTAATGATACTTATGCCCAATTCCTCAAGCTTTCACTGTTCGATTATCAAAACACTCTCATTCTGGTTCTTAAGACTCTTGTTCATCATAAAACTCCATTCCCATTTTCATTTCCAGACTTTCCTCCTACCCCACACTGTTTTCCCCTGCTTTCTGCCCCTTCTTCCCTAATGGACTAGACTTGCCTCCCAAGGCCAAGTGTGGGAGGAATCATGGCCCACCCTCTCATAGCCAGTTCTTCCAGATGCTTGCCCAGCTGTGTTGGCAACATTTGAACAAAAACAGATTCCCATTCGCCAACTTAGTGAGTCAGGGAACCACAGAGTTGCCAGTTCTCTTGTGGTAACGAGGAAGAACAAGTGGGATGACCCACGACCATTACCACTTGAGACTGGGGAAAAGTGGGGGAAGAGTAGTTACTCCTTGAACTGTGCATTCTCTCAAAAGGCACTCCTCCTTGCCCCCAGTCCTCCTGGGAAGAGGTTGGCTGTGCTGTTTCTGGTTGATGGCCACTATTCTCACTTAGAAGTGAGTGACTCTACACTTTTTCCACTCAACTGTTACAGGACTGACTGGATAATTTGTAAAGCCCAGTGAAAAATAAAATGCAAGACCCCTTGTTCAAAAATGATTCAGAATTTCAAGGTAGAGGACATCAGCAAGACGGTGGAACAGGAGGCTCCTGCCTCCAATTCACCTCACAAAAATACGGACTAGCAACTCTTCACAGACACAAGTGTCTTTGTGAAAATCCCTGAACCCAGGGATTAGGTGGCTGAAGCATCTGGTGTGGAGCTCAAAAACACAGAAAAACTGCCTTCAAAGGAAAAGGGCAATTTCACTTTGACTATATCACCCCTCTCTGAGGCCACATAGCATCCCACCAAGAGTCCTTTGGACCTACAGTTTCTCCAGTGGGGAAAAGAAAGTCTGAGGCAGACATCCAGCTATCCCAGTATTCTGGGGCACTCCCTGGGAGTCCCACTGCCATCTCACCTCACAGGGAATGCTAAGGGAATTAGCAGGGCTGGACCACATGCAGTCAGGTAGAAATAAAGAGAGAGAGTGGGGTTCACAGCAATCAGTGTCAGGATCTTGATGGTGGCACCAAGTCCCTGCCATTAGCATTGCCCAACGAGAGAGCTCAGCCAACCTACACCCAACTGTGAAGCACAGCCTGCAGCCCTACCTGACCAGGGAGCCCAGCCTACAGCCCACCTAACTGTAAGGCCCAGACTGCAGCCCTGTCAATGTAGCAGCCCAGTAGGAACCCTGACTGGGAACAGAGCACAGCCAGCAGGCCCATACAACCAGGGAGCCCAGTCTGCAGCTCCACTCTACCATGGGCATGGGCAGCAGCCACATCCAACAGAGACCCAAGGAGCAAGCCCCAGTTGCCCACAGATACTATCACCTGGCTGTTCCACAACCCCAGGCTGGGCTAACTGATGAAGATATTTCCCTGCCAAAGCAAGCCTGTAAAGGCTGACAAAGAGGGGGTTGCTTCCTCAAACACACAGACACCAATGCAAGGATAAAAAGATCATGAAGAATCAGCCAAATGTGACACCACCGAAGGAAGCTAACAAAATTCCAAGAATCAGCCCTAAAGAAATAGAGATCTATACACTGACAAGCAAATAATTCAAAATAATCCTTTTAAAAGTTCAGTGAACTACCAGAAAACACAGATACCAAAACAAAATTAGGAAAACATGTATGAATAAAATGAGAAGTTAACAAATAAATTGAATATCTAAAGACTTTCCCAGACAAACAAAAGCTGAGGGAGTTCATCACTACTAGACCTGCTTTACAAGAAATGCTAAAGGGAATTCTTCAATCTGAGATGAAAGAACACTAATTACTAACATAAAAACATATGAAAATATAAAACTCACTTGTCAAAGTAAGTACATAAATTCAAAATATTCTAATTCTATAATGGTGGCATGCAAATTATTTATCTCTAGTACAGTCATTCCTCAGAGATATTGCAGGTTTAGCTCCACACCACCACCATAAAGCAAATATCTCAATAAAGCATGTCACATGAATTTTTTGGTTTCCCAGTACACATAAAAGTATTATTTATGTTAGGTTGTAGTGTTTATTAAGTGTGCAATAGAACTATATCTAAAAAAAATGTACAGACCTTAAAAATACTTTATTGCTTTAAAAAATGCTAACAATCACCCGAGCCTTAAGCAAGTTGTCATCTTTTTGCTTGTGGAGGGAGGGTCTTGCCACAATGCTGATGGCTGCTGACTGATCAGGAAAGTAGTTACTGAAAGTTGGCATGGTTGTGGCAATTTCTTAAAATAAGACAACAGTAAAGTTTGCCACATTGACTCAATCGTGACAAAAGACTTGTCTGTAGCATGTGATGCTGTTTGATGCATTTGCCCACAGTAGAACTTCTTTGAAAATTGGAGTCAATTCTCTCAAACCTTGCCACTGCATTATCAACTAAGTGTATGTGTAATTCTAAATTCTTCGTTGTCATTTCAACAATGTTCACAGCATCTTCACCAGGAGTATTTTTCATTTCAAGAAACTATTTTATTTGCTCACGCATAAGAAGCAACGTCTCATCTGTTCGAGTTTTATCATAAGGTTGTAGCAATTCAGTCAGATCTGTAGGCTCCACTTCTAATTTGAGTTCTCTTGCTGTTTCTACCATATCTGCACTGAAGTCTTCCACTGAAGTCTTGAATCCCTCAAAGTCATCCATGAGAGTTTGAATCAATTTCTTCCAAACTCCAAACTCCTGTTAAAGTTGATATTTTTATCTCCTCCCATGAATCACAAATGTTAATGGCATCTAGAGGGATGAATCCTTTCCAGAAGGCTTTTAATTTACTTTGCCCAGATCCATCAAGGATATCACTATCTATGGCAGTAATAGCCTTATAAATATGGTTATTAAATAATAGGATTTGAAAGTTGAAATTACTCGTGGATCCATGGACTACGGAATGAATATTGTGTTAACAGGCATGAAAATAACATTGATTTCCTGTATATTTCCATCAGAGCTCTTGGGTGACCAGGTGCATTGTCAATGAGCAGTATTGCTGTGAATCAAAGCTTTTTGCTGAACAAAAGTTCTCAACAGTGGGCTTAAAATATTCAGTAAACCATGTGTAAACAGATGTACTGTCATCTAGCCCTTGTTGTTCCATTTAGAGAGCACAGGCAGAATGGATTTAGTATAATTCTTAAGGGCCCTAGGATTTTCAGGATGGTAAATGAGCATTAGCTTCAACTTAAAATCACCATCTGCATTAGCGGATGAGAGTCAGCCTGTCCTTTAAGCTTTGAAGCCAGGCATTGACTTCTCCTCTCCAGCTGTGAAAGCGTTAGATGCCATCTTCTCTCAACATAAAACTGTTTCACTTACATGGGAATCTGTTGTTTAGTGTAGCTACCTTCATCAGTGATCTCAGCTAGATCTGGACAACTTGCTGCACCTTCTCCATCAGCACTTGCTTCTTCACCTTGTACTTTCATGTTATGGAAATGGCTTTTTCCTTAAGCCTCATGAACTGCCAACTTCCAATTTTTCTTCTGTAGCTTCCTCACCTCTGTCAGCCCTCACAGAACTGAAGAGAGTTAAGGTCTTGTACTCCGTTGGGTTTTGGCTTAAGGAAATATTGTGGTTGATTTGATCTTCTATTCAGACCCTAAAGCTTTTTCCGTATCAGCAATAAGCTGTTTCACTTTCTTATCATTTGTGTACTCACTGGAGTAGCACTTTTAATTTCCTTCAGGAACACTTTCTTTGCATTCACAGCTTAGCCATTTGGTACAAGAGGCCCAGCTTTCAGCCTCTCTCAGCTTTCAACATACCCTCCTCACTGAGCTTAAACACTTCTAGCTTTTGACTTAAAGTGAAAGATGCGTGACTCTTCCTTTCCCTTGAGCACTCAGAGGCCATTGTAGGGTTATTAATTGACCTAATTTCAATATTAGTGTGTCTCAAGGAATAGGGAGGCCCAAGGAGAGAGAGAGGGAAAGGGGAATGGCTAGTGAGTGAAGCCATCAAAACACACACAACATTTTTTACACTCACCATCTTATATGGTGCAGTTTACGGTACCCCAAAATAATTATAAAGTGACATCAAAAGTCACTGATCATAGATCACCATAATAGGTATAATAATAATGAAAGTTTCAAAATATTATGAGAATTACCAATATGTGACACAGAGACACAAAGTGAGCACAGGCTGTTGGAAAAATGGCACCAATAGACTTGCCAGACAAAGGGCTACTACAAACCTCCCATTTGCAAAAAATACAGTATCTGTGAAGCACAATAAAATGAGACATGTCTATATAAAGGTTAAATTACAAAACTATTAAAAAATAACCATAGCTACAATAATTTGTTAAAAGATATACAATATAAAAAGAAGTAAATTGTGATCTCAAAAACATAAATGTCGAGAGAAGTAAAAGTACAGTTTTTGTATGTGATCAAAGTTATCAGCTCAATATTGACTGATATTGTAGTTATATCATGAGGTTTATATAAACCTCGTGATAAACATGAGCAAAAATCTCTAATAGATATAAAAAGATAAAAAGACTGGAATCAAAGTGTATCTCTACAGAAAATCATATCACAAAGGAAGACAGCAAGAGAGAGAGAAACAAAAGAAGCACAAAACAGCCAGAAAACAACAAAATGGCATTAGTCTGCACCTGTTAGTAGTTACCTTGAATGTAAATGAATTAACTTCTTCAATCGGAAGACATAGAATAGCTGAATGAATTTTTTAAAAATAAGCCAAACTATATGCTGCCTACAAGAGATTTATTCCAGCTTTAAGGATACACATAGACTGAAATTGAAGGAATAGAAAAAGATATTTTATGCAAATAAAACAAAAAGAGCAAGGATAGCTATTTTTACAACAGACAAAATAGACTTTCAGTCAAAAACTGGTGCAAGAGACAAAGAAGATCATCATATAATGATGAAGGGACCAATTCACCAAAGGATATATAACAACTATAAATATGTATACACTCAACAGTGGAATACATACATGTATAAAGCAAATATTAATAGATCCGAAGAAAGAGATAGAAGCAATACAGTATAGTAGGGATTTCAACTCCCTACTTCCAGCAGTGGACAGATCATCCAGACAGATAATAAGGAAACACTGGACTTGAACTACATGCTACACCAAATGGACCTAATAGACATATGCAGAACATTCCATCCCATACAGCAAAATACAGACTCCTCTCAAGCACGCACGGGACATTCTTCAGGATAGACAATATGTCAGGCCCACAAACAAACTTAACAAATTCAAGAATATTAAAATCATTCTGAGTATCTTTTCTGAACAAAATGTTTGCCAAAAATCAGTAACAAGAGGAAAATTCACAAATGCATAAAAATTAAACTACACACTCCTGAACAACCAATGGGTCAAAGAAGAAATCAAAAGGGAAATCACAAAGTATCTTGAGGCTCCATTCTGAGAGACACCAGCTATAGAGCTAGAACTGAAAATGAAAGAATTAAGAAAGGTTACATACAAAATGGTGATGCTCCATCAAGTCCCCTTCTCCCACAGAACTTCAGGAAAGCAACAGCCAGTGTTCTGCCCCTTGTCTCCATGCCCAAATCTCCCATCCCAACTAACACACACCCAGGGCAGAACATGGAGCACCTGTCTCTAGAAAAAAAACTAAACCCAGACCTTCAGATAACCAAATAGCCTCACGGGGAAGCCCACTAGCCAACAAACCTTACCACTCACACACACACACACAGCTTCCAATCAGCCTTCTGGTGTCTGACTAACTCTTACAATAGACAGGCTTACAGACCAAAACAAACAGGTAAAAAAGAGAAAAGCCAAAAAAAAAAATAGACAAAATATAGAGCTGAAAATAACCTCAAATAAATTATAATACTTCACAGAGTTAAGAAAATATACTTATCTATGAAGAAAGAACAATGAGCAATCAGAAATTAAACAGCTCTTGAAAATTAAAAAATATACAGTAGTTGAAATTTTTAAAACTTAGCAAATTTGAAAATCTGGGAGAAATAAGTGATACTAGGTGCTCAATAAACATTCATTAAATGAATGACTACCAATTCAATAGTTTCATCCCCATTTCTCTCATAAGATTTCATCTTGTATTTTAGTTGCCAGGTAAATATTCTTATTTCTTTATTCAGCATATCAAATTCCAGAAGCATAAAATGAAAATTTCCAGAAAATGGTGTTTCTCAGTTTTTCAAATGCAGCTCACCTTCTGAAGTCTCCACTTCTGATTAACAGTGCTATCTCTCTCCCAGACCATATGCTAGACATCTTAAGATTCTCTGGGACTGTTTCCTACCCCTTTCCTTCCACTTTCAAAAGTCACTGGGTCTTCTTGGATCTTTCTTCACAGCATCTCCCATGTTTTCTTCTTCTTCTTTTACATCCCCATTCTAGTTCTTTCATTTAGTTTCACATAAACTGAAACTCAGACTAATGTAATTGAGTCTTAACATCATCTCCCTGTCTGCTGGCTGTTCATTCCAAACCATCCTACTGTGGCGGTTCTCCACATCTTGACTCTTGACTGTCACTCTGTTGCTCAAAATTCTTTCATTAAACTCTCTAGTACCATTCCTTTAGTCTGCATAACATTTGCTGTATCTTTATCTATCAACTCAGAGTCTATCCATCAGAAATCCATAGGATGGAAAATTATGTATAAGTTTAAAATGACATTTTCTAAAACTGTTTAATAATAAAGAAATGATTAAGATATAATTGAAATGAAAAAATAAGTCACCTCATTATATGAACAATACACTCCTAATTATGTATGTCTCTGTACAACAAAGACTAGAAAAAGATACACCTGAGAACAGTGTCTGTGTCTGAGTTGTGTCATTATAGATAATTTTTGTTTTCTTCTTTATGGTTTTATATAAGTTCCAAGTTTTTAAATGAGCTGTTACAATTGGATTTTCAAATTAAATCTATCCATCCTTCAAGGCCAACTGAAACATGACTGCATTCATAAAGCCTCCTTGATCACTCCTGTAATCAAATGGAAATGTCTCTTTCATCTGATCTCTTATTATTCTTTTTTCATTCTTAAGACATTTGTCACAGACTGCCTTATACTACGGTTATTTTTTACAAGTCTTATATCACTTATTATATATGAAATACTTTGTAAATACATTATGCATCCCCTAAAGGGCCTAGCACAATGGCATGCATAAATAAATCCCTCAATAAATATTTACAAATGATTAAGAATATCTTTCAGTTTATACAAAGGAGCACTAAAAAATTCTCAAGTTGCATTATATCACTAAATCTCTGATACTTATTTCCAACAGCATACAAGTACAGAATCAGCACCTAGTTTCATTTTATCAAAAATCAAATTTGGATAGAGAAACCTTCCTTGAAAAGGATAGAATTTCCTTTTATAATTCAAAAAATTGTATTTTATTAAGAAATTTTAAAATATAGAGAGGAAAACATTTTTAAAGTCTAAACTGCCATATGAAGAAAGACTTATTACAATGGGAATCAACTATGTATATAATTGTTTGTTTGTTGTATATTTTCCCACCAGATTGTAAACTCCATGAGAGCAGAGGTATTTGCAGCAGCAATAACCAACAATTAGCAGTACATACAGGGTTTTCAGTAAAATTTGTAAATGAATGAAAGAAAACAACATTAAATATAGAATTGCTATTGATGACAAAGATCTATTTTAAAGGGATAAACTTTGTGGATCAATGACTTTATAGAAAAATAATAGAGACGGTGTGTTCTGTTGCTAAGAAGTCAAACCTCTTTATGATGCCAAGACCAAAGCTCTTTATACTATTTCAATTTTCATTTCCAGTTACTAGAATTCAGAGATTAGACCCAAGTATTTTTTATCTCTAGTCTTGAGAGTTTTGTAAGGCTCTCAGAGCTAAAAGAAGCTATGCCAACAGTTCTCTTACTAGTTCATTCTTCTGGATTTAACTGTCAATTAGAATTAAAAAATGAACTTGGAGTTTAGGAATAGTACTAACAGTAAAGAAACTCAGAGACCCCTGAATCCCAACAGACAATAAAAGGAAAGTGCCATTCTCCTTTCAAGTCCAATTTACAGCAATTAGTTCAGTGGCTACTACATACAGGGTGTTCAGTAAAATTTACAGCAATCAGCAAAGGGATAAGCTGCCCATCCTACCATGTCTTTGAATACTTACAGATCAGTGATCACACTTTAATAACAATAACAGAGCAAACCTTTGTGGGTTTTATATTTCAGCCATGACTTTTTTTTTTAAATATTTATTTATTTAATTTATTTTTTGCAACAGTGTCTCACTCTATCGCCAAGATGGAGTGCAGCAGAGCGATCTCGGCTCACTGCAACCTCTGCTCCCAGATGCAAGTGATTCTTCTCTTGCCTCAGCCTCCCGAGTAGCTAGGATTACAAGTGTGTGCCACCACATCCAGCTAATTATTTTGCATTTTTAGTAGAGACCGGGTTTCACCATGTTGCCCCGGCTGGTCTCCGGCTCCTGAGCTCAGGTGATCCGCCCACCTCTGCCTCCCAAAGTACTGGCATTACAGGAGTGAACCACAGTTAAGAAAAGCATCATGTGGTTTCAGGATATGTCTAAGTTTAGAGTTACAGTTAGCAAACTCCTAGGCTAGTCTAAATAACTGTGCACTATATTTGGATTCCTTGCTGGAATAGGTTTCCCTTTTCCAAGAGTAACAGGCAAATCACAAGCTATTTAGCTGAGGACATAGTCCCAACAGGTCCAATATGGGAAAAGGGATACAGGAAAACCTGCTCGTTAATAGCTTGCCCAGGCTAAAAAAATAGAAAATCATATTTTCTAGCGGTGTATATTTAGCCACCCCCACCACCAATAAAATCGTTATCTTTTCTTTTTTCTAAGACCTAAAGGGGTTGGAAGGAGCCAAGCAATATTCAAATAATTAACACCATTTCAAGGTGTTGAAGGTATCAGAACTGCAGCAGGCAGCTTGTGAGTCAGGCTGGGACGCTCTTAGAAACCAATCTGAAACCTGCCAGCTCTACCTTTTTCTCCACAAATGCTGTCACACTTTGCTCCCACCTCACTTTAGTTCATCACCCCAAGTCACAAGAGCTCAAAAAAAAGCAAAACAAAGACCAAAAAACTAGGTCAGTGCTTTTCGTGATTTCAGAAATCCAGTTTACATGCTATAAAGAAAAAGAGCTGCTCTCTAGAGTGCAACCTGGACAAATCAGGAGACACTAGAGACATTATTCTCTTGTTAAACAGCTCAAATATGAGTACAACTTCAGGAAAAGACCACCAGATTTACTCTGAAGCTACTCTATTAAGTATCAGAAAAATTATAAAGTCTTTGCCTCCATAGGAGATTTAACAAACTGCACTAACCAAGTAACTATTAGGCTAAGTTGGGCATATTCCTGCGAGTAGTTGAAAGTAACTCAGTTCCCTGCCCACACTATTAAGGCCCGAGGGTGGTTGATTGACTTGTCCCTGAAAGAGCTGTTTTCTTTACTCATAGGATGGAGGTCCAATTACATGGCACCCTTAAAACAAATTGGAATCAAATACCAGCAAGTATGCTGCAGAAAGCAGCCTTAAATGACAACCCAGGAAATAACCTGATAGATAAGTGTCCTTTGCAATGGCCATACTTTAGATGTTCCTACCCCATTGTTAAGACCTGTGTGGCTGTCGTGGATCTGCAAGGCCCCAGAATCTAAGAGAGATTGAAGACCACGATCACTCAGACTCACTGTTAGTAACCTAGATGGAAAAATAAATAAATGACGGTACATGATGCAAATTTGAAAAAAAGAAAGGCCTAACCAAAATACTGAAGAGTCAAAATAACCTACTAGGAGAATAATAAAAGCCTAAGAAATTAATTGACAAAAAAGCAAGGTAAGTATATTAATTTACTCTTTAATTTGGCACCACTAAGCAAAAAGTTGATATAAATGTTGTCTTATTTCCAGTCTCATCTTGTGTGTTGAAAATAGTGACAGATAAGAGAGGCGGGCATTATTTTTTTTTCTTACCAGTTTTAGTATAATCACTACATGACCAGGCCACTTAAGAGAAATGGGTGACCTGAGGAAAAGATAGTAAGAAACTATTGTTTTTTTCTTTTTTTCTTTTTTTTGAAACAGAGTCTCACTTCGTCGCCAGGCGCCAGGCTGGAGTGCAGTGGTCTGACCTCAGCTCACTGCAACCTCCGCCTCCCAGGTTCAAGCGATTCTCCTGCCTCAGCCTCCCGAGTAGCTGCAATTAAAGGCGCCTGCCACCACGCCCAGCTAATTTTTTTATATTTTTAGTAGAGATGGGGTTTCACCATGTTGGCCAGGCTGGTCTCGAACTCCTGACCTCACAATCCACCCACCTCGGACTCCCAAAGTGCTGGGATTATAGGCATGAGCCACTGCGCCTGGCCTAGATTTAGATTTTTATAGGAGCACTAGAGGTGCTAGGAAGAGAATAGACTTGAAGGAGGGAGAAGTAGCAAGAGTAGAAGCAGGGAGACTAGGTAGGAAACCAATGCTAAGCTCCAGGAAAAAGACAGGGGCGGCTTAGACCAGTGTCCCAGAGATAGAAATGGTCACAAGTGATCAGATTTGGGATTTATTTTGAAGGTAGCATTATCAACAGAATTTTTTAAATGGAATAGATACATGGTATAAAAGAAGAGTCAAGAATGATCTCAAATTGATTAATTGATTGATTGATGTCATGTGAAACCAGGTAAAGAGTTTTGCCAGCAACTGAGATGGTAAACAATGGGTGAAAAAAAATCAACCTTTGTTCTAAATGTTAAATATTAAATGTCTATTGGATATATCAATGAAGCTATTTAAAATAGTGTCTACATAAGGGGAAAAACAGGGGTTGAAGATGCGAATGTGGGTCATCTGCATGTAGATATTTAAAGTTATGACACTGGATAGATCATGTGATGAGCGAGTTTAGCTCATGCAGAGAAGAGGCTTCCTGAGCATTTGGCATCACTAAAAGGAGGAGAATACAACAACAGGACTGGGAAGGAGCAGCCACTCAAAGAAAGGGAAAGAAAGAAACCACAAAACTAAGACACTGTGATTCTCTGGAAACCAAATGAAGAAAATATTTAAAGAAGTGGGAAAGATTTTCTGTGTTAAATGGTGCTGAGGGATTTGATAGGGTGAACTAAGAACTGAGCATTGGATTTGGCACCTTAGAAGTCATTGGTAACCTTGACAATGAAAACAAAATTCAGTGGTAAAATATACAAAACATAAAGTTTACAGTTTTAACCATTTTCAAGTGAACAATTTAATGGCATTAAATACATTCACACTGTCATGCAACAATTACCGCCTTCCATCTCCAGAACTTCATCTTCCCAAACTGAAACACTGTATCCATCGAACAAGAATTCCATATTCCCTCCCCTGACAACCACTATTCTACTTCCTGTCTCTATAAAATTCGGCTACTCTAGGTCCCTCATATAAGGGACTAATACAATATATGTTGTCTTGTGACTGGCTTTATTTCATAATGTCTTCAATTTCAGATGTTTTCACATTCTGTCAAAGTGAACATTGGGCCCGGTGTGGTGGCTCACGCCTGGAATCCCAGCACTGTGGGAGGCCAAGGCGGGTGGATCACTTGAGGTCAGGAGCTCAAACCAGCCTGGCCAACATGGTGAAACCCCATCTCTACTAAAAATACAAAAAATTAGCCAGGCATGGTGGCGGGTACATGTAATCCCAGCTACTTGGGAAGCTGCGGCAGGAGAATTGCTTGAACCCAGGTTGCAGTGAGCTGACATCATTCCACTGCACTCCCGTCTGGGTAAGAGAGTGAGAAGAGGTGGGTGGCGGGAGGAGGAGGGGAGGGAGGGAAGGAAAGAGGGAGGCAGGGAGGGAGGGAGTTTGGGTGACTTTCAACATCATCAAGAGCAGCAAGATCAAAATTGGAGCTAGGTTCCTGACCCACAGTCCTTCCAATTTAAGCCTGAGTGATTTGCTTTCTCTGAAAAACTTGTACATTTTCCCAAATAGGAAACATTTTAAATGGAAAAAGCCCATTGATTATTCTGAAATAAAAGAATATTATATGTATAAATAAATCTTTTAAATTGAAGCAATAATAAAATTTTCACTTTTGAGCAAAACAAGTCCCAAAATGGTAACTTTCTTTCCACCAAGTTTTCTAACTTCATGCTTAAAAGTAATGTTGGTCTTATAGACTAATGGAATAAAATAGAGAACCTAGAAATGAATCCATACACCTAAAGTGAACTCATTTCAACAAAGGTGTATGAAGGACGTACATTGGAGAAAACCGTCTGTTCAAATAAATAGTACTGGGATAACTGCATATCCACATGCAGAAAAACGAAACTAGACCCTCTCTCTCTCCATACACAAAAATCAAATCAAAATGGATTAAAGACTTACATCTAAAACCTCAAACTATGAAACTGCTAAAAGAAAACACTGGAGAAATTCTCCAGGACAGTGGTCTAGGCAAAGGTTTATCAAGTCATACCCCACATGCACACGCAAGCCCAGAAAAAATGGACATCAAATTAAAAAGCCACTGCACACCAAAGGAAACAACCAACAAAGTGAAGAGACAACCCACAGAAGGGGAGGAAGTATTTCCAGACTACCCAAGTGACAAGGGATTCATAACCAGAATATATAAGGAACTCAATGCTATAGGAAAAATTTAAATCCAATTAATAATAAAATTTTAAAAATCTGAACAGACATTTCTCAAAAGAAGACATTCAAATGGTAAACAGGCATATGAAAAGTTGCTCGATATCGATTATCAGAGAAATGCAAATCAAAGCTATAATGAGATGCTATCTTACCCCAATTAAATTCACTTGTATCCAAAGATAGGCAATAACAAACTCTGGCAATGGTGTGAAGAAAAAGGAATCCTCTTATATTGTTGGTGGGAATTAAACTAGGTAGAACCACTATAGAGAACAGTTTGGAGCTTCCTCAAAAACTAGAATATGATCTGCCATATGATCCAGAAATTCCACTGCTACATATATACCCAAAAGAAAGGAAATTAGTATATCAAAGAGATACCTGCACTCCCGTGTTTATAGAATGAGCACTATTCACAATAGCCAGGATTTGGAAGCACCCTAAGTGTCCATCAACAGATGAATAAAGAAAATGTGGTACATATACGCAAGGGAGTACTATTCAGTCATAAAAAAGAATGAAATACTGACATTTGCAACAACATGGATGGAAATGGAGGACATTATGCTACGTGAAATAAGCCAGGCATGAGAATACAAACATCACATGTTCCCACTTATTTGTGGGAGCTAAGAATTTAAAACAATGAACTAATGGAGATAGAGAGTAGAATGATGGTTACCAGAGGCTGGGAAGGGTAATGGAGGAAGGGGGCAGGGAAGTGGGGATTGTTAATGGTTACAAAAATATAGCTAGGTCGAATGAATAAGATCTAACATTTGCTAGCACAACAGGGTGACTATAATCAACAATATTGGACATTTTTAAAGAACTAAAAAAGTGTAATTGGAATGTTTTTAACACAAAGGAAGAATAAATGCTTGAGGTGATGGCTACTCCATTTACCCTGATATGATTATTTTACACTGCATGCCTATGTCAAAGTATCTCATGTTCCCCATAAATATATACACCAACTAGGTGCCTGTAAAAATAAAAAATAAAAATAAATAAAAAGAAGATCGTCCAGCTGATCACTTAGAAGTGATCTTTTTAAAAAGCACTGAACTGGGAGAGATCCAAGATGGCTGACTACTAGCAGCTCAGGATTGTGGCTCCCAGAGAAAGTGCACAGAACGAGAGGACACCACATTTTCAGATGAATTTTTGTTGCTTACGGACTAGGAGATGCCCAGCAGAGGAGCCTCATGGGTCGCCAGCGTGACTCTTGCGGCCAGCGTGGCAGTTTTGCCGGCGCAGCAGTTCTCGGTGCAGAGTAAATGGGACTAGCTTCCCTTTTGATCAACGTTTGGATTTCCAGGAAGGCACAGTCGTCTATTTACATGATTGAAAAAAGGATTCAAGAGGGAAGCCAGACCGGAGATCCCCGAGCAGAAAAGCACCACGAATCTTAATGCCGCTGTTTTAGCTGGCGCAGTGGGTTGCTCAGATTAATCAACAAGTTGGACGTCCACTCAGAGACCTAATTGAAAGTTGGCAATTACAGAGACGACAGGTGGATAAAATTACAATGACGAGAAGGAACCAGAGTAAACAAGCTGAGAATACCCAGAAGCAGAATGCTTCTCCTTCTACAGGGGATCACAGTTCTTCACCATCAAGGGAACAAGGCCTGATGGAGAACGAGTGCATTCCATTAACAGAATTAGGCTTCAGAAGGTGGATAATAAGGAACTTTTGTGAGCTAAAAGAACATGTTCTAGCCCAATGTAAAGAAACTAAGAACTTTGAAAAAAGGTTTGACGAAATCCTAATGAGAATAGACAATTTAGAAA
>CAUYQU010081916.1:0-27223 GCA_963574635.1 Cheracebus regulus
CCTGACTTCAAGCTATACTACAAGGCTACAGTAATCAAAACTGCAGGGTACTGCTACCAAAACAGACATATAGAACAATGGAACAGAACAGAAGCCTTGGAAGCAATGCCACACATCTACAATCATCTGATATTTGACAAACCTGACAAAAACAAGCAATGGGGAAAGGATTCCTTGCTTAATAAATGGTGTTGGGATAACTGGCTAGCCATATGCAGAAAGCAGAAACTGGACCCCTTCCTTACACCTTATACAAAAATTAACTCCAGATGTATTAAAGATTTAAACATAAGATCTAACACCATAAAAATCCTATAAGAAAACCTAGGCAATGCCATTCAGGACATAGGCATAGGCAAGGACTTCATGACTAAAACACCAAAAGCACTGGCAACAAAAGCCAAAATAGACAAATGAGATCTCATTAAACTTAAGAGTTTCTGCACAGCAAAAAAAAAAAAAAAAAAAAACAATCGTTAGAGTGAACTGACAACCAACAGAATGGGAAAATATGTTTGCAATGACTTATCTGACAAAGGGCTAATATCCAGAATCTACAAATAACTAAAACAGATTTATGAGAAAAAACAAAACCCCATCAAAAAGTGTGAAAAGGATATGAACAGACACTTTTCAAAAGAAGACATTTATGTGGCCAACATATGAAAAAATGCTCATCATCACTGATCATTAGAGAAATGCAAATCAAAACCACATTGAGATACCATCCCATGCCAGTTAGAATGACAATCATTTAAAAATGTGGAGACAACAGATGCTGGAGAGAATGTGGAGAAATACGAATGTTTTTACACTGTTGGTGGGAGTGTAAATTAGTTCAACCATTGTGGAAGACAGTGTGGCAATTCCTCAAGGATCTAGAAATAGAAATGCCATTTGACCCAGCAATCCCATTACTGGGTATATACCCAAATGATTTTAAATTGATTATAAAGACACATGCACACGTATGTTCATTGTGGCACTGTTTACAATAGCAAAGACTTGGAACCAACCAAAATGCCAATAATGATAGACTGAATAAAGAAAATGTGGCCCATATACACCATGGAATACTATGCAGCCATAAAATAGGATGAGTTCATGTCCTTTACAGGGACATGGATGAAGCTGGAAACAATCATTCTCAGCAAACTGACACAGGAACAGAAAATAAAACACTTACAATGGGTGTTCTTACTCATAAATGGGTGTTGAACAATGAGAAGACAGGGAGGGGAACATCACACACTGGGGTCTGTTGGGGGATGGGGGCTTGTGGAGGGATAGCAGGGAGTAGGGGAGGGATAACATTAGGAGAAATACCTAATGTGGTAATGGGGGGATGGAGGCAGCAAACCACCATGGCATGTGTATATCTATGTAACAATCCTGCAAGATCTGCACATGTACCCTAGAACTTAAAGTTAAAAAAAATAAAAGATGAACAAAGGGCAAAGAGAATATGGAGTTGGCATGGAGGAGAGAGACAAACTCTAGAAAGGAAAGTTGGAAAGAGGAAAAAAAAATAATTCATCAAGGAGTGCAGCAGGTAACAGACTTTTAAAATGGGAAACCAGAAATCTAATAAGTGGATTTTATTGCTTTGATTCTTCTATTTTCCACATCTCGGAATACAGCTGATCTTCGTTATTCATGGATTCTGTATTTGTGAGTCATGTACTTGCTGAAATATATTTGCAACACCAAAATCAATACTAGAGGTATTTTCACAGTCATTTGTAGACATGCATAGAGAACAGTAAAAAAATTGAGTTGCCTGAAGTGCACACCCCCAGCTGAGGTTGCACAAAGTTCCTGTCTGCCTTCTGGTTTTGGCTCTTATCCTGTAAATAAGTATCCTTTTTGTGTTCTATTTACTGCTACATTATTACCTCTTTGTGCTTTTTGTGGTGATTCTGCAGTGTTAAAGGGCCCCCAAGCATACTGTCAAAGTTCTATCTAGGATTCCTAAGCACAAGAAAGCTGTGATGTGTCTTACGGAGAAAATATGTGTGTTACCTAAGATTCATTTAGGCATGAGTTACAGATGCTATTGGCTGTGAGTTCAATGTTAACAAATTAAATATATGTATTCAATGAGCTATCTCTAAACAGAAACACACACAAAACAAGGTTATATATTGATCAATTGGCAAAAATGTGACCAGAGGCTTGCAGGAGCCTAACCCTATATTTCCCTTAGAAGCAATAATTCAGTATTTGCTAATTTATTGTTTGCAGTAACGTTATAGAACATCATTACCTTAAATAATATGAATCCACTGCATTTAATAAAGCATGCTGCCTGCAAAGGTCTTATGCAAGGAACTTTATACATCTTTGAATGGAAGCACGGGAATAAAAGAGAAAAACGCACTTAAGATCATGCTATAATGTTGAATAAACATCAGTTCTGAATGAACATGAAAGCAGCTAGCCCACAAGTTGGTACTGACAAGCAGTTAAAACATGTTTGTGTGTGCTCAAATAACCTCTTCAGTTTACAACATCTTTACCTGGAAGATGAACATTGTGCCATCTATCAATCTTGAGGAAACGTTGTCAATGTAAAAGTGACTATGTCTTAAAAAGTATTAACATTTGTAAAAAGGATTGTATTGTGATTGACTTAATTATTGTGAAATAGAACACAATAAAAATAATGTTCAATTGAAGTTGGTATATAACATGTTATATGAATTTCATCTTTGAAACCAATTATATGATTTCTTTTGCTAAGAGATAAAAAGGTTTATCTTTTTATTCTCAAAACAGATAATTGAGATATATAAATAATCAAGCACAATAGTAACATAATTTGTATTAAGTTCTGCAGGAGCACAGAATCTAGTGATTATGTTGCTAGTTTTACTGTCTTGCCAAATATAAAATGAAGGTCAAATATGAAATGAAAAGAAAATAATGTGAAAATGAAACATCAGCATCTGACCAGTTCTGTGTTGAGTATTCATTACGTTAGTATGTTCTTTTCCCCTTAAATTTGCTTTAAAATCACACTCTAAAAGAAAACAACAAAATAATATGTTATGATACTATTAAAGCAATGATAATGTCCATTGAATACCATTTAGTTTGAATCAGTGGTAGCACTATTAATTTTCCCTTTTTAATGCACATTTTCGCGAGCACATGACCCATACCATGGAACATCAGTTACACTCCAGGGATCAGACATTAACAACATGTGCTACGAGTGGTTTATTTTACAATTGCTGTGAAATAAAAGCTGATGAAAATGAGCCACTGGTGAATTACTTGCCAGCAAAAACAACAATATTTGTTATCACCATTGAAAATCCCCATCCCAAAAGGAGGGTGTGGGTGGAGGTTTACTTGCATTGTTAGCACAGAAACATAGAGTTAGGGGAAGTTGGGGAAGTAAACAGTTAAAAGTCTACAGTTATCTGTTGCAGTTCACTGCAGTTAAACAGAATACATTTTAGTAGCTGCGATCCTGTACTACAGCTAAATTAAAGCACAATTTGGACACAAACACAAACACACAAATAATTAAAATAAAAATTATTTCCAAAGAAACTACAATTCATCAGTTCTTTCCTCTCATAAAAGAAACATTACTATGACTTCAATCTTTTGATGTAGGTGATCTTTCTAGAGCTATATAGAGGAAGAAAATTAAATTCTCACAGCAGGTTCTTCACAGAACTAATTTTATCTCTATAGTTTTTTGTTGTCATTTAAGACCATCGATTCTTTTTGCATATCACTTTTCTACTAAATTCAGTCAATATCAGAAATTTTATGTTCTTATAGGATACGCAAATAGATTCAGATATTTTGCTCTACTTACAAAAATATGTAAGTCTAACTCAATATAATCTATACACAAAGACCTGGCCTTCATTAAAAAGATGCACTTGATTTAAATACAATGCTCAAATATAATATCAATTACTTTTAGCTTCTTGTTCTAAACTGGATTTAATCTGTTAACTTCTGACCTTCTTTTAAGGAGAGTAGGAGTGAGCAATACATGTGAAAGAACATTGGGTTTGCAAGAATAAAATGGCACAATGGAGTATACTGAAAGTGAATAGACCCGTTAATTATCTTGCTTACAGGTTTACACATACACACACACACACACACACACACACACACTTTTGTCTATGATTAACTGGATTGTACAGCTGTTGTGCCTTTTGCTGAAAGATTTGATCTTTTGCTTATGTCTAATCTAACACAAGGAAATCATTATTCATTTCTCTCCTACTCAAAGTCTAGATGCAGATTTGAAAATGTTATTTATAGTCTGGCTGTTAGTCTTTAACGTACAGCAGTTATTACTAAAGGAGACAGCTGGCTGCATCGACCTATCCTTTACTGCCCCCAAGGCCACGCATACCTAATTCAAGGATATCAGATAATGGTATGTGGCATGATTTACATGTAGAGAATTCAGAATTCATTGTGTGCCTATTTATAACTACAACACCATCGATAGAGAAGATGATTTAATAGAGGTTGTAAGGGTTTTCTGACAAGAGGCATTAATATTAGAACCTTTTCCCAAGTGCAGAAAACAGTGGTGCGGAGCTGTAGCTTGCCTGAGTTATTTTTCATTGGCGACCCTTTTTCTGTTCATTAGCACTTACATTTCTGGGGTTGGGAAGCCACTGTTTTAAAGCTAATTTGTTTGTAATGAGCATATTCAATACAAGGAGAGTCTCTTTCATTAAGGAAGCTGAAAAAAGGCTGGAAACTCTGATGAAAAAAGACATCTAATCTCATGGAAATTTAACAAGCCCAGTTTTTGCAGATGGTATTTGGAAAATCAAGACTCTGCTCTCTAGATGGTCAAGGAGGATGATAAAGATTCTGTAATGCCTTTTCAAGAGTTAGAAACAGACTGATGTCCTAGCCAATACATCTCCCTTCAATACAACTTTAATGGATGAGGCTGCCTCTGGGTATTGCTAAGAACATACAGGCAGGTCTATTTGCTTACATAGATGCTGCAATGCCAATTACTTCAGAAGGCATTTCAGGATGGTTTGGGGATTTTTTAAATGATATATGATACTGTTTATCTAACAGTTATGAGAATTAACCGCACATCTGAAAATGCAGTTTAATGGACCATGGTACCAAAGAAGTCTTCTTGGTTAATAACACTTCTGGTTTACAGCAGATGAAACAAGTCAGCACCTTTGGAGGTACATTATTGTTCTAATTTGAAATTGAAAACCAGTGCTCTATCTCAAACAACAATTTTCATATAAAATACATCTCTAGAGACTGGCACCTGTTGGTATTTATTTTGAAAAGTATGTATATTATAGCTTTAGGAACAAGTTTCATTTGGGGTTGAAACATTTCCTCTACATTACTATGAGTTCGAATTCAAGCTTTAGAAACCTCTAGATGCCATAATGAATGGCTAATATGTACCAGGTTGTTTAGATTTCAAAAAAAAAAAATTCTGAGGCCTATGTTTGAACCAACATATATTTTTAATTTCTCTAGTCAATTATTCTTACCTATCTATAGTTTTATTAAAAATTCATCATTTATATCAAAAAATAATATCTATGAAAAATAAAAATAGTCAGTGGAAAATAATCTTCCGAGTACACACATTATCCCAAATCTAAGAACATCCGGGACTATCTCTATTTACTGTGCTGTTTCCTGTTGTTACTGCACTTATGTATATTTCAGTGTCTGTATTTAATTGCCTGGAATTATGGCAGTGAAGAAAAATCACACAATTTATCCTGTACAAACCAAAGGGAAACAAGACACTACCATTTCATTTGGCTCACAACAATTGGTGACAATATGCCTTCTTGAAAACTCAGCGTCGGGTCTATTTCATATTGTTTATACATTGTCATTTCAATTGTCTTTTTTAAGAGGCTAAAAGGCAAACATAACAAAGACTATCAAAACTAAGACAGATGGTTATGAATCTGTATTCATGGGCTTTTATGAAAACAAACGAAAACAGAATTAACTTGTTTTGAAGACTACAAATCCTGTGGTGCAGATGACCAAATAGCTTCCTGTTTCCTCTTATAACTGGCCATTAATCAATTTAAACTCAATATATAGGACAGTGCCTGTCTCTCTTCAGGTTTTTTTCTTCGGGGTGGGGTGAAAAGGAAGAAATAGAAGTTGGTAGTTGACAGTGATCATTCTCAATGAAATTAAAAGAAAAGTGTTGAAATGTGTGATAAATTTGTGATGACCATGTCACTGATACAGCTCCACTGTCTGTGGTATACACTGGTTCTTTGTCATGGTCAAGAACGAATTCAGGACACAGACATATATAAGGAGTGGGGTTAGGAGCACAAAGTTTAATAGAAAAAGAGAAGCAGGGAGAGGCAGCTCACACCTGTAATCTTCGCACTTTGTGAGGCCAAGGCAGGAAGATCACTTGAGATCAGGAGTTTGAGAGCAGCCTGGCCAACATGGTGAAACCCTGTCTCTACTAAAAATACAAAAATGAGCTGGGCATGGTGGCACAGGCCTGTAGTCCCAGCTACCAGGAAGGCTGAGGCAGGAGAATCAAACTCGGGAGGTAGAGGTGGCAGTGAGCTGAGATTGCACCACTGCACTCCAGCCTGGGCGACAGAGCGAGACTCCATCTCAAAGAAAAGAAAGAATAAAACAGAAAAAGCTTCTACATGCTGAGAAAATGAGTTATCCAAAAGAGGGTCTCTGGTTTGCAGCTGAACTCAATCGATTTTGTACAGCTCGAAAAGACTGGCCCTCCCACCCTGGTGTTTTATTATGCAAATATAGCCTCCACCTGGCACTCACCATGAATGCCTGTACTTTGGTTTTACCTGGAGGCTGTCTTGACAAGGAAAAGAGGGTGGGAGGTGCCATACTGAGTGTACCTGGATTACAGGTACAGCTGTCTTATTTACATATGAACTCCTAGTTTGCATATCTATCTGGTTGCTTTTTGTTAGAGCAAAAATGGTTTGGGGCTGCTTTTTATTAAAGGAAAATTCCACTCAAAACTCTCATCCTTTCTTGCTGCCTAAAAATAATTTCTTAATAACTCCTGTATTATCACAAAATTGAAAACAACCACCAATGACAAAAAGACAAAGATTAGATTGCAATTGACAGTTTATTTTCATTAAAATAGAGAAATTTCTGGTGTTTTCCTTGATGATTTAAACAAGCTAGTCTGGATAATTAATGTTTACTGATCAACTCCTATGTTCCATGTACTTTCCTAAAATTATTTCAAATGAGTCAGTATATATAAAATCACTTAGAAAGCCACATAATGGTTTAGAAATATAAGATGCTATTATCTATTATGCTATATCCTTTTCCAGAGGTATAGCAATAAACTATAAAGAAAAAAATAATGATTAAATTTCTTCCAAACTTAACCATACATCAATATTGTGTGTTGATTAGCTCTTTGCAAATCTGTTGTGTAGAAAATCTGTAGTTTTAAATGACATTTCTCTTATGTAAAAGTTGTATATATTTCCATAAATTTTAGAGACATTTCTAATACTCTTCCTGATCATAATCTTTGTCCACTTTTCTATTAACCTACACATTATTTTTCTTTTGGATTTTAAGAGACCTGTCAACATTAACAAAATTCCCCCTTTGTAATACAAGTTGTAAATCCCTTTTTTCCTTTTGACAATAGTTTTGTTTGTTTGCTTTTGATGGAATATGGTCCTGCAAAAGTTTCTGAAGTTGAAATTACATCCATCTTTTTTTCTGGCTTCAGAATTTTATATCAAATTTTAAATTATATTTTAAAATTGTGTATATTTTCTTTGTGATTTTTTCTTTCTTTTTTTTTGGAGATGGAATTTTGTTCTTGTTGCCCGGGCTGGAGAGCAATGGGCACAATCTCAGCCCACTGCAACCTCTGCCTGCCAGGTTCAAGCAATTCTTCTGCCTCAGCCTCCCAAGCAGTTGGGATTACAGGTGTGCGCCACCATGTCTGGCCAATTTTGTATTTTTAGTAGACACAGGGTTTCACCATGTTGGTCAGGCTGGTCTCGAACTCTTGACCTCAAGTGATCCACCCACCTCGGCTTCCTACAGCATGATAGTTTTTCTTATTAAACATTGATCCATCTGGAATTTTTCTTGGTTTAAGAGTTTTATTTCATTTTTTTTTTCAGATGGCTACGCAGTTATGGTAACATCATACAAATCTTTCTCCATTGTTTTGAAATTCTAATTATTGTATTACTTGGGTCACTTGCGGGGTTTGCTATCCTTTTTGATAGACCTCTTTGTCTATATTTAGATCAGCAATACAACGTTCAAATTATTGTAGCATAGTTTTAATATCCAGTATGAAGCAAACACATTCCTTGAGCATATTTTTGTCTCTAGATAATCCAAGTAGGAAAGTTAGGCTAATAAGCGTGTGTGAACAGTGAGTGTGACTGCAAACAGCCTTTCTCCCCTAGGTTAATAGATTGCATTTCCATTGGGACTTCTCACTGAAAACTGGGCTACCCGCATATTAAATCTATGGATTTTCACTCTGATGGAATGCTCTTTCTTTTTACTTTTTTTTTTTTTTTGACAGAGTCTCACTCATTCTGTTGCCCAGGCTGGAGTACAGTAGTCCAATTTCTGCTCTGCAAACCCACCTCCTGGGTTGGGGCAATTCTCCTGCTTCAGCCTCCCAAGTAGCTGGGACTACAGGTATGCATGCTAGGCCCAGCTAATTTTTGTATTTTTAGTAGAGATGGGGTTTCACCCTTTTGGCCAGGCTGGTCTCAAACTCCTAACCTCAAATGATCTGCCTGCCTTGGCCTCCCAGAGAGCTGGGATTACAGGCATGAGCCACTGTCCCAGCCTCACTTTCTACTCTTTACCTCTTAAACCAACCTAAAGAACATGTGGGAAGAAAAGGTGTGAGAAAACACTTGGCAAAGAATAGAAACCTACTTCCCTGTGCCTTCATGTGAATGTGCTTATTTTTCAAGGTCACTTAAAGGATTCAACTGTTTTTCAGGATGGAGGGATTTGCAAGTTGATGGCAGATGGAAGGCATTGTTGGAGGCAGAAATAGATGAAAATCAAACCTGCTCTTGATATATACAGCTGATCTGGGCACTGAGTGAAGTCTTATTTCCTGGCTATGAAAGCAGACACTTGCACCAATCACTCCTTTCTTCATACAGTGTGCGTGCACAGAATATAATTTGCTGAAATCTGGAATTTGGGAACTTACCTTCTGATCCTTTTTTAATGTAAATGAAATGAAAGCATTTGAAGATTGACACAAGAATATCAATATTGGAATCATTGCCTAAGTGGCCACATTTGATTTAACATAGACAAAACCTTCTGCTTTGTATTATATTAAAATATTTACCACATATTGCCTCAAGGTTTGAAACTAATATAACTCCTGCCAAAGCATTACTTTTCCGTGGTCATCATAGAAAACGTAACTTATATCTGCAAATGTCCCTAATGACCAGACTGATTAAATTTAATTACATTTTAGGCACTAACCTGGCTTAGGACCCCCTTTTTACAATTATTCCTGGGAGTTCCACACACAAAGTTATTTTGTACAAGCTCAGGAACACCTTCTCCCCCAGCTAGCCATGCTACTCTGATATGTATAGCAGGGGGCTTGCCAGTAGCCACAGCTAGATCATTGGGTGTAGAAGGCAGCTTTCCAGTTCCATTGTTATTTCCTGGGTCCGTGACTTTATTCTCTGTTGCTACAGTGGGGTCAGAATAGCCTCTCTGCTCCTGTCTCAGCAATTGCCATTTTTCCCACAGCTGTTTCTGGCCACAGTGCTCCTATCTAATGATTAGTCTGAGCTGTCCAAATTCCAGAGCTAGGGGAAAGTTTGAGATGATAGTTTTGACATTTTACCATATTAGTAGGTACTCAGAGCAGGGCGGGGCCCTTAATATATATTTCAGAGTTCAGTAAGACACTCTTTACTTTTTATTCTTAGCCTTTTTCTCTCCCAAGGACCCGACCATATTTCCATGGAGTTGGTCAGAAGAAACACTGATGTCAAAGCCTAGAGTGCTGTGCTTGTGGTCCATGTTTGTCTTCAGTAAAGAAGGGAAAAGTTACTGGGTCAACTTACTGCAGCCAGATTCTTTCCTTAGGATGTTTTTTCATCTGGAAGTCTCTTTAGCTCTAACGTTCTAACAGACTTTTACAAAATGAGGCTACCCAATAGCTCACCAGGTTTGCCCAGATAGCTCTGAACTCCAGCATTAAGCAAAGTATATTATCTTTCCCAGGGAGAAAGAAAATCTTGGATTGTCTCAACAATGAAACAAAGCCAGATATGCCTGAACCCCCAGATAAAAATAGAAATTGTTGAGTTTTCAGTTATGAAGCTTGGAGAAAATAAGTAAGAAGAAGTCTAAGGAAACAGGAAAATTCTCCAAAACTACTGTGAGATTTTTCTCTGTTTGCACTGGGATTTTGTGTGCAGAGATTAGCCTTAGTCCTTGTCAACCAGATATGACAGTTTCAAAGGGGAAAAATGAGAAAGAATAGAGCAGATGATGTTTTTGTTTTTGTTTTAAGAGAAAATCTTTTTAGTGGCATTGCGCCCAGAAATAATATCTATCTGCCCCAAACAGGTATAAAGATAAATATTTTCTTCAAACAAATAGGCAAAACACTGACAGAAGATCACGAGAGGTACTTGCACAGAAAAAATTTAACTATTAATGCAAACCCCCTATGAACATGGAGACACTGTGCAAGTGGTTCAACAGCCAAAGCAGCCAGGAGCATGTAGTAGGATTGGCATGCAATATGTGACACTCGAAAGTATAGACCCCATGGTTATATGTTTACAGAAATCGATTAGGGAACATAGTAACACTCTAGCAATGTGGTCAGGGAGAAAGGGATTCTTTAAAGAAACAGGAAATGTGAATTTGTTTATAAAGTGGTGACCCGCTAAAGCAAACAGAGCATGTTACACAAAAAAAAAATGTGCACAGGAAAAAGAGAGCAAGTACAATATAATGCATTGTACCATGAGCCTCATTTCTCAGCTGAGTTTGTCTTTGTTACTACCACATGGTATTCCTCTTAAAGATGGTCCCCATCAATTAAAAAGCATACTGGTTTATGCTGTGACAACATTCTTGTTGACACTGATCTCTGCAGTGGAGCTCCTTGCTTAGAGACTCACCACTGTATAGCTATTTACACTAACATATTCATTCATTTTTTTTTTTTTTTACCATGTCAAGGCAGATAAACTAAGGGAACTCCCTGCCCCTGCTAAATATCAGGACAGAACCATCCTTCCTTTCTTAGTAATATAGACACTAGCATTAATCTGGAATCATAAACCCAGACAATGTCTGACCCCATGGCACTAGCAAAGAGAGTAACTGTTGAAGGAAGCATAAGTTTAGCAAGTAAAAGTGAGGAAAGATAAAGATGAGAAATACATCTAAAGTCCCTGGAGTAAGAAACCCCATGATCTAACTCCAGTGGCAATACAGAGACAGACTTGAAGAGGAAGACTTTGGAAGATGGACCACATTTGTAAGAGAGATTATGAAAATCAGGAAGCAAATAACAATGAATATGGGCATGAGAGGCTGTGGCTCAGAGATGCCACAGCACAAATAACTTGCTAATGAGAAGGGATATGAAAAAGAAGACGCAGCTGAGGATAATCTTGTTCTGAACTTAGGTTCTGAGGTGGGTGGTAAGGACATAGCTGAGACCAAGAATTCAGAAATAGATATAAGTGTGAAAGTAGAATAAGCTCATTGCAGTAGTTTTAGAAATCTGTGTGACATCCACGTAAAAAGATTTTCTTTCTCCTGAGACACAGAAGTAGGATTGCCAGATGAAATAGAAGATGCCCAGCTAATACTGAATTTCAGATAAACAACAAATAATTATTTAGGATAAGTATGCCCCATTTAATACTTAGAACATATGAAGCTAAATAACTATGCCTCATTTATCTGAAATTCAAACTTAATTGAGCATCTATATTTGTTAAATCTAGCCACTCTACTCAAAAGCAAAAGTAGGATTAAAAATGTGTTAGGGGTGGAGCAAGATGGTAGAATAGAATCCTTCACCATTCGTTCCCCCAAAGGGAACACCAAATTTTAACAACTATTATCATGCAGAAAAGCACCATCACAAGAACTAAAAATCAGGTGAGCAATCCCAGTACCTGGTTTTAACTCCGTATCATGGAAAGAGGTATTAAGGAGGGCTGGAGAGACAGTCTTGAATCGCTAATGCCACCCACCCCCTAACCCCACAAAGCAGCTATGCAGAGTGGAGAGAAGTCTCTGCACTTGCGGGAGGGAGAGCACAGCAACTGGGAGACTTTACATTGACCTTAGTGCTACACTGTCACAGCATAGAGAAAAGTCGTGCTGGACTCAGCACTAGCACACAGAAGGAGCATTTGGACCAGATCTAGCCAGTAGAAAATTGCCCATCCCAGTGGTCGGAACTTGAGTTTCTCAGTAAACCTTGCCACCAGGGGCCAACAGTGCTCTGGAGTACTAGGTACACGTCAAAGGCAGACTAGGGCACAGGGACTGCAACTCTTAGGCAACTCCTAGTGCTGGGCTGGGCTTAGAACCAGTGGGCTTCAGGGTCATGTGACCTAGAGAGACACCAATTGTGCCAGCTAAAGGTGTACTGATGTCATTCGTCCCCTCACCCCAGAGAGCACAACTCTCAGCAACAAAAGTGACTCTCTCTTTCTACTTAAGGAGAGGAGAGCAAAGAGTAAAGAGGACTTTGTCTTGCATCTTGGATACCAGCTCAGCCACAGTAGGAGAGAGCACTGGGCAGAGTTGTGAAGACCTCATTCCAGGCCCTAGCCCCTGGATGATGTTTCTAGACATACTCTAGGCCAAAAAGGAATTCATTGACTTCAAGGGAAGGACCCAGTCCTGGCAGGATTTACTACTTGCTAACTAGAGCTTCCTTAGGCCCTGAATAACCAGCAGCAATACTCAGGTGTTCACCATGGGCCTTGGGCTCTGAGACATTCTAACTCCTAATGTGACCCAGCACATTCCTAGCTGTGAAAGCTACAGTAAAAGACTACCTCAGTTTGGGAAAAGTAAAGGGGACGTCATCTTGCACCTTAGTTACCAGCTTGGCCACACTGGGGTGGAGCAACAGGCAGGCTCTTGGAGTCCCTGGATCCAAGACTAGGCTCTTGGACAGCATTTCTGGACCTGCCCTGGGCCAAAGAGAAGCCCATTGCCCTGGTGGGTGAATTTCAGACCTGGAAGCATTCACCACAAGCTGACTGAAGAGCCCTTGGGCTTTATGTGAACATCAGCCTGGCAGAACACTCTGAGGGCTGGTGGTAGCCACAGGGAAAGGCTTCTCTGCCTGTGGAAAGAGGAAGGACGAGCAGGAAGAATTTTGTATTGAGGTTTGAGTGCCAATTTGGCTGCATTAAAATAGAACATCAGGCAAATTTCTAAGGTTTTTGACTCCAATCCCTGGCTCCTCACCAGCATCCCTGGGCACACCCAGGGTCTGGGAGAACTCTAAAGAGAAGGACACAAATCTGGATTTACCACTTGCTGTCTGTAGAGCCCTAGGGCCTTGAGTGAACATAAGTAGTAGTAGCCTAATAGTGGCTATAGTGGGACTTGTGTGAGACCCAGTTCTGTGCTGGCTTTTGATCTGACCCAGCATAGTACCAGTGGTGGTAGCCACACCACCACACCCCAGTTCCAGGCAGCTCAGCACAGAGAGAGGCACTCCATTTGTTTGGGAGAAAGTAAGGAAAAAGAGCAAGAGTCTTTGCCTGATAATCCAGAGAATTCTTCTAGATCTTATCCAAAACCACCAAGGTGGTCCTTCTATGAAATTGCAAAATCCATAGCATTATTGGGCTTGGGGTCCAAGTGCCTTCAAATAAATGAAAAGCCTTCCCAGAAAGGATGGACACAAGCCCAGAATGCAAAGACTACAATAAATACCTAACTCCACAATGCCTAAACATCAATGAACATCTACAAGCATCAAGAGCACACAGGAAAATATGACCTCAACAAAGGAACTAAATAAACTATCAGGGACAAATCTTGGAAAAGCAGAGATATGTGACCTTTCAGACAGAGGATTCAAAGTAGGTGTTTTGAGGAACCTCAAACGATGAGAAGATAACACAGAGAAGGAATTTGGAATTCTATCAGGTAAATTTAACAAAAAGATTAAAATAATATTAAAAAATGAAGCAGAAATTCTAGAGTTTGAAAATGCAATTGACATATATTGAAGAATGCATCAGAGTCTCTTAACAGCAGAACTTATTAAACAGAAGAAAGAATTGGTGAGCTCGAAGACAGGCTATTTGAAAATACACGGTTGAAGGAGACAAAAGAAAAAAGAATAAAAAACAATGAAGCACATCTATGAGATTTAGAAAACAGCCTCAAAAGGACAAATCTAAGAGTTTCTGGCCTTAAACAGGAGGTAGAGAAAGAGATAGGGGTAGAAAGTTTATGCAATGGGATAATATCAGAGAACTTCCTAAACCTACAGAAAAATATCACTATCCAAGTACAAGAAGGTCACAGAACACCAGGCAGATTTGACCCAAAGAAGACTACTTCGAGGCATTTAATAATCATTCCCAAAGCTTAAAGATAAAGAAAGAATCCTAAAAGCAGCAAGAGAAAAAAAACAAAAGATATACAATGGAGCTTAAATACACCTGGCAGCAGACTTTACAAGCCGAGAGAGTGGCATGACATATTGAAAGTACTGAAAACAAAAAACAAAATATCTTTACCTTAAAGTACTAACTATAACAGGCAAAAATATCCTTCAAGCATGAAGAAGAGATAAAGAACTTCTCAGACGAAGAACAGCTAAGAAATTTCATCAACACCAAATGTGTCCTATAAGAAATGCTAATGGGTGTTCTTCAACCTCTAAGAAAAGAATATAAATGAGTAAGAAGAAATAATCAGAAAGCACAAAACTCACTGATAATAGTAAAACACAGAATATTATAACACTATAACTGTGATGTATAAACTACTCTTAAGCAGAGAGAGTAAATGATGAACCAATCAAAAATAACTACAGCAACTTTTTAAGACATAGTACAATAAAACATAAAGAGAAACAAAAATTAAAAAGCAGGGGTACAAAGTTAAAATGTACAATTTTTATTAGTTTTCTTTTTGTATGTCTGTGTATGAAATTGGTGTTATCAGTTTAAAATAATAGGTTATAAAATAATAGGTTATAAGATAGTTATAATAGGTTATAAAATACATATATGTATATGTCACATATACCCCAAGAATAAAAAGTAAGAAATTAAGTCATGCCGCCAGAGGAAACCACATTCACTAAAAGGAAGACAGGAAGAAAAGAAAGGAAGAGAGGTCTAACAAAACAACCTGTAAAATGATACTAAAATGGCAGGAGTAAGACCATGTGAAGAGGCTCAAAAAATAATCCAACAACTAGAGAAAGTATTTCAAAACTACAAATATTATCTGAAAAATATGTCTGATGAAAGACTCATGCCCAGAATTTATTAAAAAAAAAAACTGTCTAACAATGACAGTAGTAAAACAAGCAATTCAAGTAGAAAACATGTCAATGACTTGAAATGACACTTCTCTAAAGAAGATATATGGATGGCAAACAAATACATCAAACAATGTTCAACTTTGCTAGCCATTAGGAAAACTTAAGTTAAAAACTCAATATACCACTGCACATCTGTTAAATGGTAATAAGAGTACTGATAGCACTGATAATACTATAATATTAATAAATGCAAGTGAAGATAGGGAGTAAGTGAATAACTCACACATTGCTGATGGGACTTACTAATAGCATTTCTGGACACTTACCGTAGAGAAATGAAAACTTAAGTACATATAAAAACCTGTACATGAATGTTCATAACAGCTTTATTTGTAATAGCTAAAAACTAGAAACAACATGTATATCTTTCAACAGGTACGTGATTAAACTGTGACATATCCATAAAATGGAATATTATTCAGCAATGTAATATGAGAAAATACTATTAATATATGAAGCAACTTGAATGAATCTTAAGGATATTATGCTGAGTGAAAAAAAAGCTAATCTGAAATAGTTGCATATTGTAGGATTCATTTATATAGAATTATAAAATGACAAAATCATAGCAATAGAGGGTAGATAGGTAGTTGCCAAAAGTTAAGGAAGAGGATGGAGGGTATAACTATAAGGAGTTAGCACTATGATGTTCCACCCTGGTGAATGAATAGTTCTGTATCATGGAATTAATGGTGGTTTTATACATCTGTATGTACAATAAAATATCACAGGATTACAAAAAAGATGTGCAAAAAAAAGAAGGGTGATACAAAAAGTTGTGAAAACTCATCCATAGTTAATTGTATTGTGCCAATCAATTTTCTGTTTCTGATAATTCACTATAATTATATAAGATGTAACCATTGGGGAAGCTGCCTGATGGGTACATGGGGCCTCTCTATTTTTGCAATACTATGAGTGTCTACAATTATTTCAATATAAAAGTTTTTCTTAATGTCTCATTTGGATAGAAGCGGTAGTCCTAGAAGTAGATGAGTCTAGTCCAGGAGAATGGCATTTGCTGAAGAGATCTGGCCACAGAACCTAAGATAGCGAAAGCACAAAGCCCATAAAATTGTCACAGAGGAAGAAATCACATCAGAGAGCCAGACAAGTGTGACTCATGGCATGAGAGTCAAACAAAAATAGATTTTCATTTAAAAAGCCGTGGTGACTAACAGCATCAACTGATGGAAAGAGGTGGTACAGCAGCCTGGTGCTGAAAATGAACACTGACCTAGGAGTAGAGGGACAAAAGAAAAATAGAAACATCCAGTGAACTCTGTCAATAAATTTAACAGAAGGAAAAGGCCACATCAATAGATTAAGCAGAGGTGAAGGGAAAAGATGAAACTTGAAAGAGAGAAAATTTGAATATTCAAAGTAGGAGATCATAAATGACAGAGAAGCTGCCCCCAAAAAGGGCAAAAGAGATGGGATCAAGTGTTCAGAGAGAAAGTTAAGCATTATAGACACAAAGTACATTTCTAGTTCACATGAACTAGATGTTACCAAATCAGAGACACAAATATTTGAATTCTGAAAGCATTATAGTATAAATGGCTACTACTGATAATAATTGACTCCTTAAATCTAGGTTTGTATCGTTTTCTTTTAAATGTGTTGTTTTAAGGAATCAAAACTAAAACTGGCCATCACAATTATGCTTCACCTAAAGACATAATTCTTATTCAGGGGCCCAGTGAAGGTAATTCTTGGCTGGCCATGATGATAAGATTGTTCAACTTGTGCTGACTTATGACCCTAAAAGTAAATGATGCTATGAATAACTTTGCTTTCTTCTGCATTTTCTTTAGTCTGAAATGTTTAAATATTTACATGCATAAGAATTTTTTTAAATTCTTTTTAAAATTATATTTACATACATAAGAATTTTAAAGCTGATATTATATGGAAGTCACATTAAAAGAAAAATAGATCATTTATTAAAGTCATAAAACTAGGAATCTGGCTGGGAACGGTGGCTCACATCTGTAATCCCAGCACTTTGGAAAGCCGAGGCAGGTGATCATGAGGTCAGGAGATTGAGACCATCCTGGCCAATATGGTGAAACCCCATCTTTACTAAAAATACAGAAAAAATTAGCTGGGTGTGGTGGTGTGCACCTGTAATCCCAGCTACTCAGGAAGCTGAGGCAAGAGAATGGCTTGAAACCAGGAGGCAGAGATTACAGTGAGCCAAGATCATGCTACTACATTCCAGCCTGGCAACAGAGAGAGACTCCATCTCAAAAGTGAAAAACAAAAAACAAAACTAGGTATCTGTTTTTTCCAAAGGGAGATATTTAATGATAAGACTTGTATAATAATTAAGTGATAATAAACTGCACTTATGTGTGAAGCAAAGCTAGTTGACATTAACCTTGTTTGAAATGCACCGGTCACCTACATTTTTTGACATGCATTATAGACCTCTGATTGGTAATGAAAGAATATAGTCTCTAGAAAATGAAAACTATGACTTTGCTTGAAGCATTGAAGTCATTAAAGTAATGGAAAATAGCTAACAATATTTCACTGACAAGAGGAAAGACAAGAACCTGGAATAATTGGGAGTGAGTTAGCCTTTTGTATTTTCATTTATATGAGACCATAGCCTTGAGCCATATTTTCTGCATGAATGCATCATGTCCATGTCTAGCACCAAAAATGTCAGGGCCAAGTGTGATTGGTAACAAATATACAGGTATGAAAATTCACATGAAAGTTCTGGAAAGATACACATTAGATTGTTAACTAGAGTTATCTCAGAAAAGATCAATTGAGGGAGGGGTTTTAGAAAAAAATTCATTATTACTCTACACACTTCTGTATCATTTTAACTTTTTCTCTAACAAGTAGGTGTTCATGTTTTACATGTGTAATTAAATAGATTGCTATATGAAAGTAAATAAGATATTAAATATTTGATATATTCATGGGTACTCCCCTATAGTATATAATGATTAAATGAAATAATATACAATGTGGGAGTACTCAATGCAAGTTAGCCATTATTATGATTCGATTTTGGCAAGATACTGAGAATAATTTTCTGAATGGAACCAGACAGACTAAAGATGGTTGCAAATTGACAATCTTCCTAACGAGAGATGGACTCTACTCCCTTCTTGTTGAATCTGGGCTGGCCTATGACTGGTTTAACCAATAAATTATGATGGAAGTCATGCCATTCTGGTTCTGAGGCCAGGCTTTAAAACAACTACCAGCCTTTTTCTTACTCTCATGGAGCCCTGAGTCACTATATAAGAAGGTCAGCTACCCTTAGGCTATCATAATGTGAGAAGCTGAGGCCACCTGAACAGGTCTCACCAAAGTGACAAATATGTGAATAAGGAGGCTGGGCCAAGACAGCCAAATAGGAACAGCTCCAGATTGCAGTTCCCAATGAGAGGGACGCAGAAGGCAAGTGATCTCCAGATTTCAATTGAGGTACCAGGTTCATTTCAAAGGGACTGGTTGGACAGTGGGTATAGCCCAAGGAGGGCAAACCGAGGCAGGGAGGGGCACTATCTCATTCAGGAAGTGCAACTACCCAGAAGATTGGGGGCTTTTCCCCTCTAGCACTCCAGTTCAGACATTGTGCTTCTCCCATGGCCTTTGCAACCCACAGACCAGGAGATCCCTGCTGGGCTGAACATTGCCACAAGTTACCAGCATACATCTGAGCAGCAGCTCTAGCCAGCACCACGGGTTGTTGGCACAGATCTGGGCGGATGCTTTGACTAGCACCAGGAGATCTGCCGGATGGAGTACCCTGCTCTCCAGAAAGAGGGAGAGCTGCAAGCAGGGAGATATGGTTTGGCAGGTCCCACCCCAACAGACCAGTAAACTGAAGCCCTCTCACTTGAGAGTTTTGCAGCCAGCACATCAGTTCAAGCTCAACCCAGGATGATTGAGGTTGGTAGGAGGAAGGGCGTCCGCCCTTGCTGAGGTGGTTCTAATCTAACCTCTGTAAACAAAACCCAGAGGAAGCTTATACCACAGCTGGACTGAGCATGAGCCTCTGCAGGCAGACAACAGACAGACTGCCTCCCTGACCCCTGTATAACCAAAAAGAAGCCTCATACAGGAGAGCTCTGGCTGATACCTGGTGGGTAACCTTCTGGGATGAAGCTACCAGAGGGGAGATCAGGCAGCAACCCTTACTGTTCTGCAGCCCCTGTGGGTGACTGCCAAGCAAACAAGGTCTGGAGTACACCTCCAGCAGTCCTACAGCAGAGAGGCCTGACTGTTAGAAGGAAAACTAAAAAACAATAAGAAATAGCTTCAACATCAACCGAAAGGACGTCACTCAGAGACCCAATCTGAAATCCAGTTCAAAGTTCAAAGGTAGATAATACACAAAGATGGGAAGAAAACAGCACAAAAAGGATGAAATCATCAAAGACCAGACTGCCTTTCCTCCTCCAAGGGATCACAACTCCTCACTAGCAAGGAAACAAAACTGGATGGAGAATTAGTTTGATGAATTGACAGAAGCAGGCTTCAGAAGGTGGGTAATAACAAACTTCTCTGAGGTAAGTGAACATGTTTTAAACCAATGCAAAGAAACTAAAAACCTTGATAAAAGGTTAGATGAAATGCTAACTAGAATAACCAGCTTAAAGAAGAACATAAACGACTTGATGGAGCTGAAAAACATAGGACCAGAACTTTGCAAAGCATACACAAGTTTCAATAGCCAAATCAATTAAGCAGAAGAAATGATATCAGAGATTGAAGATCAACTCAAAGAAATAAAATGAGAAGGAAAGATTAGAGAAAAAAGAGAGAAAAGAAACAAACAAAGCCTCCAAGAAATATAGGATTATAGGAAAAGACCTAATCTACACTTGATCAGTGTATCTGAATGTGACAAGGAGAATGAATCCAAGCTTAAGAACACTCTTCAGGATATTATCCAGGAGAATTTCCCCAGCCTAGCAAGGCAAGCCAACATTCAAGTCCAGGAAATACAGAGAACACCACAAAGATATTCCTCAAGAAGAGCAACCCCAAGGCACATAATCGTCAGATTCACCAGGGTTGAAATGGAGGAAAAAAATTCCAAGGGCAGCCAGCGAGAAAGGTTGGGTTTCCCACAAAGGGAAGCCCATCAGACTCACAGAGGATCTCTTGGCAGAAACCTTAAAAGCCAGAAGACAGTGGAGGCCAATATTCAACATTCTTAAAGAAAAGAACTTTCAGCCTAGAATTTCATATCCAGCCATACTAAGCTTCATAAATGAAGGAGAAATAAAATCCTTTATGCACAAACAATTGCTGAGAGATTTTGTCGTCACCACCAGACCTGCCTTACAAGAGCTCCTGAAGGAACCATTAAACATCACAAGGAACAACCAGTGCCAGCCACTCCAAAAACATACCAATGGTAAACACCAACGATGCAATGAAGAAACTCTGTCGACAAAGAGGCAAAACAACCATCCAGTAATAAAATGGCAGGATCAAATTAACACATAACAATATTAATGTTAAATGGAAACTGCCTAAGTGCCCCAATCAAAAGACACAGACTGGAAAACTGGACAAAAAGTCAAGACGCTTCGGTGTGCTGTATTCAGGAGACCCATCTCACATTCAAAGACACACATGGACTCAAAATAAAGAGATGGAAGAAGATTTACCAAGCAAATGGAGAGCAAAAAAAAGCAGGGGTAGCAATCCTAGTCTCTGATAAAACAGACTTTAAACCAACAAAGATCAAAAGAGACAAGAAAAAGGGTATTACATAATGGGTCAAGGGATCAATGCAACAAGAAGAGTTAACCATCCTAAATTTATATGCAACCAATACAGGAGCACCCAGATACATAAAGTAAGTTCTAAATGACCTACAAAGAAACTTAGACATGCACACTATAATACTGGGAGACTTTAACACTCCACTGTCAATATTAAACAGATAAATGAGACAGAAAATCAACAAGGATATCCAGGACTTGAATGCAGATCTGGACCAAGCAGACCTAACACATCTACAGAACTCTCCACCCCAAATCCACAGAATATATATTCTTCTCATCACCACATCGCACTTACTCTAAAATTGACCACATAATTGGAAGTAAATAACTCCTCAACAAATGTAAAAGAATGGAAATCATAACAAACCGTATCTCAGACCACAGTGCAATCGAATTAGAACTCAGGATTAAGAAACTCATTCAAAACCACACAACTACATGGAAAATGAACAACTTGCTTCTGAATAACAACTGGATAAACAATGAAATGAAGACAGAAATAAAGATGTTCTTCGAAACCAATGTGAACGAAGACAAAACATACCAGAATCTCTGGGACACATTTAAAGCCGTGTCCAGAGGGAAATTTAGAGCAATAAATGCCCACATGAGAAGTGAGGAATGATCTAAAATTGATACCTGATCATCAAAATGGAAAGAGCTAGAGGATCAAGATCAAAAAAATTCAAAAGCTAGCAGAAGACAAGAAATCACCAAGATCAGAGCAGAACTGAAGGAGATAGAGAAACAAAAACTGTTCAAAAAAAAATCAATGAATCCAGGAGCTGGTTTTTAAAAAAGATCAACAAATTAGACAGTCCACTAGCCAGACTAACAAAAAAGAAAAGAGAAGAATCAAATAGATGCAATAAAAAAATGATAAAGGGGATATCACCACTGATACCACAGAAATACAAACTACCATCTGAGATTACTACTAAAAACTCTCTGCACATAAACCAGTAAATCTGGAAGAAATGGATAAATTCCTGGACATGTACACCCTCCCAAGACTAAACCAGGAAGAAGTTGAATCCCTGAATAGACCAATAACAATGTCGGAAGTTGAGGCAGCAATTAATAGCCTACCAAAAAACGTCCAGGTCCAGACACATTTACAGCCGAATTCTGCCAGACGTACAAAGAGGAGCTGGAAGCACTCCTTCTGAAATTATTCTAAACAATACAAAAAGAGGGAATCCTCCCTAAGTCATTTTATGAGACCAACATCATCCTGATACCAAAACCCGGCAGAGACACAACCAAAAAAGAAAACTTCAGGCCAATATCCATGATGAATATCAATGTAAAAATCCTCAATAAAATACTGGCAAACCGATTGCAACAGCACATTAAAAGCTTATCCATCACAATCAAGTAGGCGTCATCCCAGGGATGCAAGCCTGGTTCAACATACTCCAATCTATAAAATGTAATCCACCATGTAAACAGAACCAAGGACAAAAACCAGATATTCATCTCAACAGATACAGAGAAGGCCTTAGACAAATTTCAACAGCTCTTTATTCTAAAAACTCTCAGTGAACTAGGTATTGACTGAATGTATCTCAAAATAATAAAAGCTATTTACAACAAACCTACAGCCAATATCATACTAAACAGGCAAAACCAGAAGCATGCTCTTTGAAAACTGACACTAGACAAGGATGCCCTCTCTCACCATTCCTATTAAATATAGTATTGGAAGTTCTAGCTAGAGCAATCAGGCAAGAAAAAGAAAGTGTATTCAATTAGGAAAAGAGGAAGTCACATTTTCTCTATTTGAAGACAACATGATTGTATCTTTAGAAGACCCCATCAACTCAACTCAAAACCTCCTTAAGCTGATAAGCAACTTCAGCAAAGTCTCAGGATACAAAATCAATGTGCAGAAATCACAAGCATTGCTATACGCCAATAAGAGACAAACAGAGAGACAAATCATGAGTGAACTCCCATTCACAAGTGCTACAGAGAGAATAAAATACCTAAGAATATAACAAAGGATGTGAAGAACCTCTTCAAGGAGAACTACAAACCACTGCTCAAGGAAATAAGAGAGGACACAAACAGATGGAAAAATATTCCATGCTTATGATTAGGAAGAATCAATATCATGAAAATGGCCATACTGCCCAAAGTAATTTATAGATTCAACACTATTCCCATAAAGCTACCATTGACCTTATTCACAAAACTGGAAAAAAAACCACTTTAAACTTCATATGGAACCAAAAGAGAGCCCACATAGCCAAGACAATCCTAAGCAAAAAAAAAAAACAAAGCAGGAGGCATCACACTACCTGACTTCAACTATACTACAAGGCTACAGTAATCAAAATTGCATGGTACTGGGACCAAAACAGAGATACAGACCAATGGAACAGAACAGAGGGCTCGGAAGTAATGCTACACATCTACAACCATCTGATCTTTGACAAACCTGACAAACACAAGCAATAGGGAAAGGACTCCCTGTTTAATAAATGGTGTTGGGATAACTGGCTAGCCATGTGCAGAAAGCTGAAACTGGACCCCTTCCTTATACCTTCTAGAAATATTAATTCCAGAGTGATTAAAAATTTAAACATAAGACCTAACACCATATAAACCCTAGAAGAGAACCTAGGCAATATCATTCAGGACATAGGCATAGGCAAAGACTCCCTGACTAAAACACCAAAAGCAATGGCAACAAAAGCCAAAATAGACAAATGGGATGTAATTAAACTCCAGAGCTTCTGCACAGCATAAGAAACAATCATTAGAGTGAACTGGCAACCAATAGAATGGGAAAAAATGTTTGCAATCTACTCAAAGGGCTAATATCCAGACAAAGGGCTAATATCCAGAATCTACCAAGATCTAAAGCAGACTTATAAGAAAAAAACAAACAAACTCATTCAAAAGTGCGTGGAGGATATGAACAGACACTTTTCAAAAGAAGACATTATTAAGCCAACAAAGGAAAAAAATGCTCATCATCACTGGTCATTAGAGAAATGCAAATCAAAACCACATTGAGATACCACCTCATGCCAGTTAGAATGGCATCATTAAAAAATCTGGATACAGCAGATGCAGGAGAGGATGTGGAGAAATAGGAGCACTTTTACACTGTTTGTGGGAGTGTAAATTAGTTCAACCATTGTGGAAGACAGTGTGGTGATTCCTCAAGGATCTACAAATAGAAATTCCATTTGACCCAGCAGTCCCATTACTGGGTATATATCCCAATGGTTTTAAATCGTTCTATTATAAAGACACATGCACATGTATGTTCACTGTGGCAAAGACTTGGAACCAACCCAAATGCCCATCAATGATAGACTGGACAAAGAAAATGTGGCACATACACCATGGAATACTATGCAGCCATAAAAAATGATGAGTTCATGTCCTTCGTAGGGACATGGATGAAGCTAGAAACCATCATTCTCAGCAAACTGACATAAGAACAGAAAACCAAACACCTCATGCTCTCACTCACAAGTGAGTGTTGAGCAATAAGAACACATGGACAGGGAGGGGAACATCACATACCAGGGCTTGTCGAGGGTTGGGGGTGCTAGGGGAGGCATAGCAGAAGGTGGGGAGATTGGGGAGGGACAGCATTAGGAGAAATACCTAATGTAGACGATAGGGTGATGGATGCAGCAAAGACCAAGTCACATGTATACCTATGTAACAAACCTGCACGTTCTGTGCATGTACCCCAGAACTTAAAGTATAATAAATAAATTGTAAAAACAACAATTTTGAACAAATTATCTTTGTAAGAAATGCTGAAGCTAACTGAATGACTATCACATCCTGGGAAAATGAAAAATCAGAGTTACCAAATTTAGTAGGGAGATTCAGAACACTCTCTCAGTGGAGTCCCTGTTCCCAGTGCACTGCCATACAATCAGAAAGAGAACCCCTAGTTCCCAGCTTCTCCTAGTCATTGGAAGAGATCGATTTGTGTCTGGTACTCCAAATTTTTTAAAAGGCCTTTATACATGAATGACTTGTGTCAATTGCAGCTCTGACTGGTCTACCACAATCTAGCCTTCTGCAGAGGATGGAGATGGTGGCTTGAGCTGATGGATGCCACAGATCCCCCTACTTCTTGGCATAGAGTAAGCAGATGAGAGATCCCAGCTTTCATCTTCCTGCTATGGAGGAAGAGTGTTGATCTGTGTGTCTGACACTCCAGCTTCTCAATGACTGCCCAAAGCTCTAGCATCTATCTAACTAGTTTTAGAGCTCGAACGGGTCTGACACAGTCTTGACACCTGTGGGAGAATGGAGACGGGGCTTGAACAGGTAGACACCATACATCCTCCCTACTTCTCAGCACATAGATAACAGACAAAAAATCCCAGCTCTCAGCTTTCTCCTGGGGTTAGGGAGGGTGGGGACAACTTGACTGATGTATCCAATGCCCATTTCTCTCGAGCTGTTCAAAGAACTGGCATCTTACTAGCCAGTCTTAGAGCTCTGAGTGGCCTACCACAGTAGCACACCAGAGAAGAACATAGATGGAAGCTTGTGCTGGTGGACACCATAGATCCTCCCTTCTGTTCAGCACAGAGCAAGCAGACAAAATATCCCAAGTGTCAGCTTTCTTCTAGAGAAGAAAAGAATTGATCATGTGCCCAGCACCCAACCTCTCCAGGACTACACAAATAACTGGTATGAGACTTGCCATTCTTGGATCTCTCATGGGTCTGGTACAGTGTAGACACCTAGAAGAAAATATTAATAGAAATGGTAGTTTGGACCGGTTGATACAATAGTTTCCCACCTCAGGTCAGCACAGGACAGTAGACAAAAATCATATCTGTTTCTTTTCATGGAAAGAGAGCGAGAGTTATTAGAAGGACTAGAATCTCTGGCTTTACTGATTGGTGGAGGTCTTCTCCTATACAAGGCTAATCTGTAAAGGCTGAGAGAGGGCCCTCTGTGTCTAATGTGCAAATATCAACACAGATAACTATGGAAAATATAGAAACAGGCAAAGATGTTCCAAGCAAAGGAACAAGAGACAAATCTTCAGAAACCAACTTTAGTGAAACATCATTATATGATTTACCCGATTTAGAATGCAAAACATTATAAAGATGCCTATGGAGGTCAAGATAACAATGTATGAACAAAGTTAGAATTCAACAAAGCAACAGAAAATATTTTTTAAAGTACCAAAACAGAAATCATGAAGCTGAAGAATGCAATAACTGAACTAAATTATCTCAGAGAGAGCTTCAACAATGGACTAGGTGAAGCAGAAGAAACAATCAATGAACTTGAAAACATATCATTGGAAATGATTCAGTCAGTAGACTAAAAAGAACAAAAAAGAGTTGAGAAAACTTAAGAAACTGATAGGACATCTTCAAGGACACCATTATAAGCATTATGGAAATCTCAGAGGAGAAGAGAGAGGGACCAGAAAGACTATTTAAACAAATAATGGCTGAACACTTCCCAAATCTGAGGAAGGCAATAGACATTCAGATCCATGAAGCCCAAAAGTTCCCAAATAAGATGAACTCAAATAAATCAACATTGAGAAACATTGTAATCAAATTGTCAAAAGTCAAAAACAAAGTGTATTCTGAGATCAAGAGAAAAGCAACTTGCCACATAAAAGAAAATGTCCATGAAACTATCTGTGAATGTTTTAGCAGAAACCTTGCAGGCCAGAAGGGCGTGGGATGATACATTCAAAGTTCTATAAGACAAGAAACTGCCAATCAAGAACACTATTCCTGGTCTTTAATAGTGGGAGAAAGATAAAGACTATTTAAAATAAACAAAAGCTGTTTTGATTACTGTAGCCTTGTAGTATAGTTTGAAG
>CAUYQU010081917.1:0-14083 GCA_963574635.1 Cheracebus regulus
TCTTCCCATTTTTGTGGATTTATCCACCTGTCGTCTTTGTAATTGCCAACTTTCAGATTGGGTCTCTGAGTGGATGTCTGGCTTGTTGGTGATGAAGTTTTTTCTGTTTCTTAGTTTTCCTTCAGTGGACGCCCCTTCCCCCACAGAGCTAGGTCTTCCTGGGTTCGGTTCGGCTGTGCTTGCTGTGAAACTCTCAGTCCTCAGCGCTTTCAATTGCTGTTCTCCTTGTGGGAATGGGACAGCCGAGCCCGACATATATATATATGTCTGTATGTGTGTGTATTTTGGCTTGGTTTATTTCACTTAATGACCTCCAGTTTCATCCATGCTGCTACAATGACAAAATTTTACTCTTTTTTATGGCTGAATAGTATTCTATTATGTATATATAACAATTTATCAGTTGTCTGTTGATGGAATCAACTTAGGTTGATTCTGTATCATAGCTACTGTGAATAGTACTGCAATAAACATGAGAGTGCAGATATGCTTTTGATATACTGATTTTCTTTCCTTTGAATAAATACCCAGAAGTGGGATTGTTGGATTGTATGGTAGTTCTATTTTTAGACTTTTGAAAAACCTCCATGCTCTTTTCCATAATGACTATACCAATTTACATTTCCACCAACGGTGTATAAGAATTTCCTTTTCTCCACATACTCAACAGCCTCTGTTATTTTTTGTCTTTTTGATAAAAGTCGTTCTAACAGGAGTGAGATTTTATCTCATTGTGGTTTTGATTTGCATTTTCCTGATGATTAGTGATGTTGAGCATTTTGTCATTTGTATGCCTTCTTGTGAGAAATGTTTGTTCAGATCCTTTGCCTCCTTTTTCTTTAATGTTTTTTTGAGACAAGGTCTCACTCTGTCAGGCTATTGCGATCATGTCAGACTGCAGACATAACCTCCCAGGGTTCAAGCAGTTCTCCCACCTCAGCCCCAGAGTAGCTGGGACTACACCACGCCTGGCTACTTTTTGTGTTTTTTGTAGAGATAGGGTTTTGCCATGTGGCCCAGGCAGGTCTCGAACTCTTGAGCTCAAGCACTCTACGTGCCTCAGCCTCCCAAAGAGTTGGGATTACAGGCATGAGCCACCATGCCAGGCTCCTTTGCCTACTTTTTAATGGGATTATTTGTTTGTTTGTTTTGTTTTGCTGTTGAATTGAGTTCTTTGTATATTCTGGATATTAGTCTCTTGTTGAATAAAAAGTTTGCAAATATTTGCTTCAATTCTGTTTTACTCTGTTAATTTTTTTTTTCTGTGTAGAAACCTTTTAGTTTAACATAGTCCTGTTTGTCTATTTTTGTTATTGTTTTCTGTAATTTTGAGGTCTTACCTGTAAAATCTTTATCCAGATTGATGTCCTGGAGTGTTTGCCCAATGTTTACTTCTAGGAGTTTCAGGCCTTACGTTTAAGCCTTTAATCAATTTTGATGTGGTTTTTTTGCGTATGTTGAGAGACTGGGGTCTAGTTCCATTCTTCTGCATACGGTTATACAGTTTTCCCAGCGCTGTCTGTTAAGGCAACTGTCCTTTCCAATTGTACGTACTTAGTGCTTTTTTCAAGAATGAGTTGGCTGTAAATATATACATTTATATCTGTGTTCTCTATTCCATTGGTCTGTGTGTCTGTTTTTATGCCAGTACGATGCTGATTTGGTTACTACAACTTTATGTTATATTTTGAAGTCAGTTAATGTCAGGCCTCCAGCTTGGTTCTTTTTGCTCAGGTTTGCTATGTCTATGTGAGGTCCTTTCTGGTTCCATTTAGGATTCTTTTTCTGTTTCTGTGAAGAATATCATTAATATTTTTGAAATGAATTGCATTGAATCTGTAAATTGCTTTGGGTAATACTGACATTTTAACAAAATTAAGTCTTTCAGTCCACAAGTGTGGAATATCTTTCCATTTTTTGTGTGTCTTCTTCAATTTCTTTCATCAGAGTTTTATAGTTTTCCTTGTATAGATGTTTTACTTCTTTGTTTAAATTAATTTCTAGGTATTTTATATTATTTGTAGCCATTATGAATGGGATTAATTTCTTGTTTTCTTTCTCAGATTGTTTGCTGTTGGCATATATAAAGGCTACTGGTTTTGTATATTGATTTTGTATTCTGCAACTTGACTAGATTTGTTTATGAGTTCTAACAGGTGTTTTGTTTTGTTTTTTTTTTTGGTGGAGTTTTTAGGGCTTTCTGAATACCAGATCATATTATCTACAAGCAAAGATAATTTGACTTCTTCCTTTCCAGTTTGGATGTCTTTTTTTCTTTCTCTCATCTGATTGCTTTGGTGAGGACTTCCAATATTACATTGACTAAAAGTAAATCCTTTTATTGTTCCATGTATTAGAGGAAAGGCTTTCAAGTGGTCCCCATTCAGTGATGTTAGCTGTGGGTTTGTCATATATGGCCTTTATTATTTTGAAGTATAGTCCTTCTATATCCACTTTGTTGAGGGTTTTTTTCTTATAATGAAAGGATGATGGATTTTATTGAATGCTTTTTCAGCATATATTGAAATGATAATATGGTTTTTGTTCTTGGTTCTATTATTGTGATATCTCACATTTATTGATTTGTGTATGTTAAACCATCCGTGCATCTCTGGGATGAATCCCACTTGATCATGGTAAATGATCTTTTTAATGTGTTACTAGATTCAGTTTGCTAGTTTTTTTTTTCTTTTTTTGAGAATTTTTACATCTGTATTTATCAGTGATATTAGCCTGTAGTTTTCCTATTGTGTTGTCTTTTTTTCTGATTTTGGTATCAGATAATGCTGGGCTTATAGAATGAGTTTGGAACTATTCCCTCCTTTTCAATTCTTTTGAAGAGTTTGAGTAGAATTGGTATTAGTTCTTCCTTAAGTGTTTTGTAGAATTCAGCAATTAAGTCATCAGATCCTGGGCTTCATTTTGTTGTTGTTGTTGTTGTTGTTATGACTCTGATCTTATTACTTATTACCCATTATTAGTTCAGGTTTTCTATTTTTTCATGATTCAATTATGGTAGGTTGTATATGTCCAGGAATTATCCATTTATTCTAGGATTTCCAATTTGTTGGCGTATGGTACTTCATATCTCTAATGATTTGTTGTATTTCTGTACTCTAAGTTGTTATGTCTCCTTTATGTTCTCTGATTTTATTTATTTGGATCTTCTCCCTTTTTTTCTTAGCCTTGCTCAAGGTTTGGCAGTAGTTTCAGACAGTAAACTTTTTGTTTCATTGACCTTCTGTATTTTTTATTTAGTCTCAATTTCATTTATTTCTGCTCTGGTCTTTATTATTTCTTTTCTTCTACTAATTTTAGGTTTGGTTTGTTCTTGCTCTTCTAGTTCCTTAAGGTGTACCATTATTAGATTGTTCATTTGAAGTCTTTTTACTTTTTTGATGTAGGCATTTATTGCTATAAACTGTTCTTGTAGTACTGCTTTTGCTGTATCCCATAAATGTTGGTATCTTGTATTACTGCTTTTGCTGTATTCCATAAATTTTGGTATCTTGTATTACAGTTGTTGTTTGTTTTTTTTTTTTCAAGGAAATTTTAAATTTCCATCTTAAATTTTTCATTGACCCTTTGGTCATTCAGGAGAGTGTTGTTTAATTTCCATGTGTTTGTGAATTTTCCAGGGTTCCATTGAGGTCAGAAAATACACTTGATTTCTCCTTTTTTGAATTTGTTGAGACTTGTTTTGTGGTCCACATTATGTTCTATTCTGGAGAATATGTTATGTGCTGATGAAAAGAATGTGTATTCTTCCTCAAATGGATAAAATGTTCTGTAAATGTTAGTCAGGCCTATTTGGTTTAGTGTGTAGTTTAACTCTGATGCTTCTTTGTTGATTTTCTGTCTAGGTGATCTGTCCATTACTGAGAGTGGGGTGTTAAAGTCTCTGACTTTTATTTTATTACAGTGCATCCTTCTCTTTGACCTATTAATGTTTGCTACATATACTTGAGTGCTCTCGTGTTGGATGCATAGATATTTATAATTGTTGTATTTTCTTGCTTAATTGATATCTTTATCATCATATAGTGACTTTCTTTGTTACTTTTTACAGTCTGACTTGTAGTCTATTTTATCTGATATAAGTATAGCTACTCCTACTCTTTTTTGGTTTCCACATGCATGCAATATCTTTTTCCATCCCTTCACTTTCAGTCTACATATGTCTTTACAGGTAAAATGGGTTTCCTAGGGACAACAGATAGTTGACTTTTATTTCTTTTTTGATTTAGCAACTCTATATCTTTTTTGATTGGAGAATCTTATCCATTTACATTCAGTGTTATTGATAAGTAAGTACTATCTACTGTCATTTTGTTGCTTGTTTTCTGGTTATTTTGTTACTTCTCTGTTCTCCCTCTCATACTGTCTTTCTTTGTGGTTAAGTAGTTTTCTCTAGTAGTATGTTTTAATTTGTTGCCTTTTATTTTTACTGTATCTTCTATAAGTTTTGACTTTGTGGTTACCATCATACTTGTAGAAAACATCTTATAGCCATAATAAGTTATGTCAAGAAGATGACTGTTTATCTTAGATCACAAAGACAAGACAGAAATGCAGAAATAACTTTCTTTTTCAAAAAAAAAAAACCCTCTATAATTTAATTTCATTCCCCCTAACTTTTCACTTTTTATTGTCTCCATTTATATATTTTATATTGCTTATCTCTTAACAGATTCCTGCTGATACTTCTTTTTTTGATAAATTTGTCTTCTAAACATTATATTAGAGTGACAAGTTGAAAGCACATCACCATTGCAGTATTCAATTATTCTGAGGTTTTTTGTGTACCTATTTTTTACTCATGAGTTTTATACCTTCACATGTTTTGTTTTTTCACATTAGTATTTTGTTTGTTTGTTTGTTTTTCTTCTTCCAGATTAGAGAACTCCCTTTATTATTTCTTATTAGACAGGTCTGGTGGTGGGGAATTCTCTCAGCTTTTGTTTGGTGGGAAGGACTTTCTGTCTCCTTCATATTTGAAGGATAGCTTTGTTGGGTATGGTATTCTAATATGGCAGTTTTTTTTGTCTTTCAGCACTTTGAAAATGTCATCTCACTCCCTCTTGGCCGATGTACTTTCCCTTGAGAAGTCTGTTGCAAAATGAATTGGAACTCCTTTATATGTTATTTGCTTCTTTTCCCTTGATACTTTTAGGATCCTCTCTTTGTTCTTGACCTTTGAGAGTGATTATTATATGTTTGGGGTAGTCTTATTTGGGTGAAATCTATGTGGTATTCTATGACCTTCCTATATCTGGATATTTATATCTTTCTCAAGTTTTGGAAAGTTTTCTTTTATTATTAATATTTCTTTGAATAAGCTTTCTTCCCCTCATTCTTATTCAACTTCCTCTTGAATGCCAGTAATTCTTAGGTTTAGTCATTTAGGGTAATTTTCAGTATCTCCTAGGCAGATCTTCATTCCTTTTTATTCTTTTTTGTTTCTCCAGTGGCTGTATATTTTCTTTTTTTTCTTTTTTTCCTTTTCTCTTTCTTTCTTTTTGTTTGTGGCATGGAGTCTCACTTCATTGCCCAGGCTGGAGTGCAGTGGTGCCATCTCAGCTCACTGCAACCTTCGCCTCCTGGGTTCAAGTGATTCTCCTGCCTCAGCCTCCCAAGTAGCTGGGATTACAGGCATGCACTACCATGCTTGGCTAATTTTTGTATTTTTAGTAGAGATGGGGTTTCACCATGTTGGCCAAGTTGATCTCAAACTCCTGACCTCATGTGATCCACCTGTCTTGGCCTCCCAAAGTGCTGGGATTATGGGCATGAGTCACCATGCCTGGCCACTGTGTATTTTCAAATAGCTTATTTTTGAATTCACTGATTGTTTTCTCTGCTTGATTCATTCTGCTCTTGAAAGCCTCTAAGGAATTTTTCAGTTCAGCAAATGTATTTCTCATTTCCAAGATTTCTGTGTGATTTTTGAAAAATTATTTTAATCACTTTGTGGCAGATTGTTTTTCTGTGTTTTCTAGGAGATCACTGAGTTTTCTTTAAATTTCTATTTTGAATTATTGCTTAGAGAGCTCACTTATTCCTGTCTTGTTGGGATTAGCCACTATTTTCTTATTTTGTCTTGTTTGGGGAGGCCTTAGGTTTGCTGGTCATAGGTTTGTTTGCTGTTGTTTCTTGTAGATGTACATCTCTGTGTTTGCATTTAAGGATTATTTACTCCCATTTTCTCTGCCTGGCTTGTTTTGTTTTTTATTAGATATAATTACTTAGTGATTCTTTGTAAGTTATCTTTAAACATATTTTTTTTTTCTGCTAGAGCTCTGCCTTCTTTTTTGCCACTAGATGGTGCCTTATGCCCAGATTTGCCTTGGCTGTAGTAAATGATCTGAGTGCTGCACATCTTGAAGGGAGTGGTCCTAAAGGGAATATGCTGTCAGTGTGGAAAGGCTGGCTAGGGATTTGTGCTCAGGGGAATTGTGGAATATACCTCCTACAGTATGGTATTGCTGAATTCTTATTTGGAGTCTCCTCTGAGTTTAAGAGCAGACTTTCCAGGGCCCTGGATGATGGTCCTATATCCTCTCCTTGTTTCTGGCTGTCCTCAGGGGTATTTCACCCTTTAGGCACTCATGATGTTTCCTGTGGGTTGAGACAAGGATAGGTCTTCTTCCAGGTAACCCAGGATGGTGGGGAAGTTGCTTGTGCACCTTGATCTCACTTTTTCCAGTGTAGAAACTCAGTCAAGGGAAATTTTCCTTGCACTTGGTGCCCGACAGATTTGGTGGAGCTGCGTCATTGATATAGGAGTCTGTCTGATTATCTTTCCATTTGCTCAGAGAGTTTTTTTTTTATACTTCTCTGTGGCCCTGGGAACTGTCCTATTCTCATTTTAATTCTGGGATATTGCTGGTGATAATCTTGCCATTATATTTTTATTTTTGGTTTTCAGTGCAGGGAGGGGATGGTGAAGTCAGCTTGCTTCTGTGCCACCATTTTGGAGAAGAATCTTCCTGCATTTATCAATTCTGACATGCACATTGTTTTTTATAGTAGGAATGCATCTTATCATTGATAGTGTCTTAGATTTAATAAAATATGACATACATTTATTCGTTAGGTAATTATTGGGCATCTATTATAGATTAGACACTATATTGGGCTGTGGCATCAATTTTAGTGAAACAGACACACTTTCCTATCTTCATGGTTTTCATAGTGAAGAAAAAGTACAGCATTATATGAGAAAACGTAACAGTGGAACTTAATTTAGATAGACATGTCAGGGAAGGTCTTTCCAAGTAACAGCTATTAAAGCTTAAGATGTGAAAGATAGGGAGGAGTCAGGAAACAGGTGAACTAGATTCCAGGCCAAGAAAAATCAAGAGAAAAATCTTGAGGCTTGATCTAACATAGATTGTTTAAGTAGTTGAAGGACAGGTAGTGCAGATGGCCCTTGATGGAGTGAAGAGAAGGGCTAAGCAGTGAGGTAGCAGAGAATGTCATGAGATGAGATTGGTTCTCCGAATCTTCTGAAGGCAAGTGTCAAATAATGCAGGGCTCAAGGGGATTATGTGACTGTTTTATCCAAAGTTGTTAAAGAGTTTTAAGCAAGATGAGATATCATTTTTCCATTTTTCATCCTATTTTTCCGTTTCAGAAAGATCTCTCTGGCTGCTGAATAGAGAGTTGGGGAAGGAAAGCTTGATAGAGAGCTATTTCTAGCATTAGATTGAATATTAGTTAGGATTTGGGTGGTGGCTGTGGAGATGGAGAGAGGGGGATAAAATTTAGTTATAATATTGCAGGTAGGACTTAGTGATGAATTTGATACAGGAGTGAAGGAGAGTGCAGTCCTAAGGATCAGGTTTTTCCCAAGAGCAACTATCTAGGTAGAGATGCCTGTCTGAGATGGGAATACTGCAAGAAGACATATTTAAAAAGAAGTAGGAGAAGAGTTCTGTTTTGGACTTGTTGAGTTTGGGATGTCTATGAGACATCTAAATAGAGATTTTAGGAAGTTATATGGATCTAGGGGTCTGGAGTTCAGTAGAAAAGTCTGGGTAGAGATAGAAATTTGGGAAAAATTGGTATTTAAAGTCATGAGAGTGGGTGGGATACAATGTAAATATAAAGATAATAAGACCAAGGAGGTGAAGGTTGCAGTGAGTCATGATCACACCACTGCAATCCAGCCAGGATGACAGAGTGAGACCCTGTCTCAAAAAAAAAAAAAAGACCCCACAATAATGCAATCTAATCATAAGAATAATGTTAATATAGGCCTATAATTCCAGCACTTTGGGAGGCAGAGATGGGAGGATCAGTTGAGCCAAGGAGTTAATGACCAGCCTGGGTGACAGAGCAAGACCTCGTCTCTAATTATTATTATTACATATTTTTTGAGACAAGTCCTCACTCTGTCATCCAGGCCTGAGTACAGTGGCACAGTATCAGCTCATGCAACCTCCACCTCTTGAGTTCAAGTGATTCTCCCACCTCAGCTTCCCGAGTAGCTGGTACTACAGGCGTGCACCACCATGCCCAACTAATTTTTGTATTTTTTTGATAGAGACGGGGTTTCACCATGTTGGCCAGGCTGGCCTCGAACTCCTGACCTCAAGTGATCTGCCCATCTTGGTCGCCCAAAGTGCTGGAGTTACAGGCGTGATCTGCTTCTTCTGGCCCCATTTCTAGTTTTTTTTCTAAAAAGAATATCATCAATGAGAATAGCTCACACTTATCAACTGCCTTCTACATACTAAGCACTGTTCTGAGTACTTCACATATATAACTGATTTAATCTTCATGATAGCCCTATGTGGTAGGTATTATTATCCTCATTATAGACAGTACCTGGAAAAGCCACAGAACTATTAAACTCAGAAAGTCTTTTCCTAAAGCCTGAACTATTATTATTATTTTGAGATGAGTCTTGTTATGTTGCTAAGGCTGGTCTCGAACTCCTGGGCTCATATGATCCTCCTACCTCAGCCTCTCAAGTACCAGGGTTTACAGGTGTGCGTGTCACCATGCCCCACTCTAAAGCTGAGCCTGAATTCTTTTTTTTTTTTTTTTTAAGTCAGGATCATGCTCTGTCACTCAGGCTAGAGTGCAATGGCAACATCTTTGCTCACTGCAGCCTTGACCTCCCGGGCTCAAGTGATCCTCCCAACCTCAGCCTTCCAAGTAGCTGAGACTATAGGCACATGCTATCACACCTGGCTAATTCTGTTCATTTTTTGTAGAAGTGAGGTCTCACAGTGTTACCAAGGCTGGTCTTGAACTCCTGGACTCAAGCAGTTCTCCTCCGTTGGCTTCCCAAAGTTCTGGGATTACGGGCATGAGCCACTGTGCCTGGCAAGCCTGATTCTTAACAGCACATTAAAAGACAGAGGAGACTTAGCTTAGAGGTCTGGGCGATTCTTTTTTTTTTTTTTTTTTTAAATAATTTTTCTAATTTTTTTTTTTTTTAGAGACGGGGTTTCACTATATTGGCCAGGATGGTCTCGATCTCCTGACCTTGTGATCCGCCCACCCCGGCCTCTCAAAGTGCTGAGATTACAGGCGTGAGCCACCATGCCCGGCCACACTGGGCAATTCTAATATTTACAGATGGGGTAGAGAAGGTAGAGCTGGCACAGAAAATGGGAAAGGAATTATTAGAGAGGCAGGAAGAAACCATGCCAGGCCAGAGTGTTCCAGTTAGGCTGCCAGGGTCAGTGATGAAACACTGCTGAAAGGTGGGCCCTTAAAGGACATATAGGTATTGTATGGGTGATAAGGATGGGGAAAGGGCTTGGTGGGCAATTTGAGTAGAGATAGATACAAAGGAACTAGCTGCTGTTTGCAGTTGTTAGAGGGTTGAGTGCTAGGCCAGGAGAGGTGAGAGACGTCACTGGAGAAGTTGACAGGGGCCAGATCATGAAAGATGTGTAATGTTCTGTGTTAGTCCATTTTCATACTGCTATAAAGAAATACCTGAGACTGTGTACTTATAAAGAAAAGAGGTTTGATTGGCTCCCAATTCCACAGGCTATATAGGATGCATGTCTGGGGAGGCCTCAGAAAATTTACAATCATGGCAAAAGGTGAAGGGAAGCAGGCACATCTGGCTGGAACAGGAGGACAAGAGAGGGTGGGAGGTGCTATACACTTTTAAACAACCAGGACTTGTTATAACTCACTATCACAAGAACAACACTAAAGGGGAAATCCTCCCCCATGATCCAGTTATTTCCCATCAGGACCCATCTTCAACTTTGGGGGTCAAAATTTGACATGAGATTTGGGTCAGGACACAGACTCAAATTGTATCATTTCACCACTGGCCCCTCCCAAATCTTACGTCCTTCTCACACTGCAAAATACATTCATACATTCCCATAGTCCAGAGTCTTAACTTATTCCAGCATTAACTCAAAAGTCCAAAGTCTCATTTGAGACAAGGCTAGTCCCTTCTGCCTATGAGCCTGTAAAATAAAAAACAAGTTAGTTACTTCCAAGATGTAATGGGAGTACAGGCATCGGGTAAATACTCCTTTTACAAATGGGAGAAATCAGCCAAAGGAAAGGGACTACAAACTCCATGCAAGTGCAAAACCCAACAGGGCAGTTGTTAAATCTTAAAGCTCCAAAATAATCTCCTTTGGCTCTATATCTCAAATCTGTTGCTAGGAGTGGGCCCCCAAGGCCTTGGGCAGCTCCTCCCCTGTGGCTTTGCAGGGCTTGGCCCCCACGGCTGCTCTGAGTCTGGGATTGAGTGCCATTGCCTTTTCCAGGCACATGGTGTAAACTTTCATTGTATTTGACATTCTGGGGTCTGGAGGACAGTAGCCCTCTTCTCACAGCTCCACTAGGCAGTGCTCCAGCCCCACATTTCGCTTCTGCATTGCCCTACTGGAGGTTCTCCATAAGGGCTCTGCCTCTGCAGCCGGCTTCTGTGTTGACTTCCAGGCTTTTCCATACATCTTCTGAAATCTAGCCAGATTGATTCTCTTGAACACTTTGCTGCTTAGAAATTTCTTCCACCAGATACTCTAAAATTTCTCTCAAGTTCAAAGTTCCACAGATCCCTAGAGCAAGGGCACAATGCCATCTGTCTCTTTCCTAAAGCATAGCATGAGTGACCTTTACCCCAATTCCCCGTAAGTTCCTCATTTCCATCTGAGTCCTCCTCAGCCTCACCTTCACTGTCCATATCACTATCAGCATTTTGGTTATAACCATTCAATAGGTCTCTAGGAAGTTCCAGACTTTCTCTCATCTTCCTATCTTCTTATGAGCCCTCTAAACTGTTTCAGCCTCTGCCCATTACCCAAGTCCAAAGCTGTTTCCACATTTTCAGGTATCTTTATAGCAATGCCCCACACTTCAATACCAGTTTTCTGTATTAGTCGGTTCTTGCATTGCTATAAATAAATATGTGAGGGCCAGGCATGGTGGCTCATGCCTATAATCCCAGCATTTTGGGAGGCTGAGGCAGGTGGATCATGAGGTCAGGAGTTCAAGATCAGCCTGGCAAGATGGTGAAACCCCGTTTCTACTAAAAATACAAAAATTAGCCAGGCATGGTGGCGCACACCTGTAATCTCAGCTACTTGGGAGGCTGAGGCAGAGAATTGCTTGAACCCAAGAGGTGGAGGTTGCAGTGAGCCAAGATCCTGCCACTGCACTCCAGCCTAGGTCACAGAGGAAGACTCTGTCTTAAGAAAAAAAAAGAAAGAAAGAAAGAAATACCTGAGACTGGGAATTTATAAAGAAAAGAGGTTTGATTGGCTCATGATTCTGCAGGATGTACAGAAACCATGGCTGAGGAGGACTCAGGAAGTTTCCACTCATGGTGGAAGGCTAAATAAATGGGAACGGGCACATCACATAGCAAGGATGGGGGGGAGAGAGAGAGAGAGCACGCGCAAGAGTGCGAGTGAATGAATAGCAATCTTGCAAAAACTGACTATCACAAAGACAGCACCAACCCATGTGGGATCTGCCCCCATGATCCAAACACCTTCCACCAGGCCCTACCTCCAGCATTAGAAATTATAATTCAACATGACACTGGGTGAGGACAAATATCCAAACCATACCATTCCTCCCCTGACCCCTTCCAAATCTCATGCCCTCACATTGCAAAATACAATCATACCTTCCCAACAGTCCCCTGAAGACTTGACTCCTTCAACTATTAACTCAAAAGTCCAAGTCCAGAGTCTTATCTGAGACTTTTCTCTGTTCACCTCTGAGCTTGTAAAATCAAAACAAGTTGATACTGCCAAGATATCATGAGGGTATAGGCATTTCTCCCATTCCAAAAGGGAGAAATTGGCCAAAAGAAAGGGGCTACAGGCAAGTTTGAAATGGTAGCAGGGCAGTCATTATATCTCAAAGATCCAAAACAATCTCCTTTGACTACATTTCCCATCCAGGGAACACTGATGGGAAGAGTGGACTCCCAAGGCCTTGGGCAGCTGTTTGTGTGTGGCTTCATAGGATTCAGCCCCTAGGGCTATTCTTATGGGTTGGAGTTGAATATCTGTGGCTTTTCCAGGCTGAAGGTGCAAGCTGCCAGTGGATTTCTGATTCTGGGATCTGGAGGATGGTGATCTCCTTCTCACAGCTCCACTAGGCAATGCCCCATTGCAACTCTGTGTGGGGCCTTCAACCCCACATTTCCCCTTGGCACTGCCCTAGTAGAGGTTCTCTGTGAGGGCTTTGCCCCTGCAGCAGGCTTTTGCCTGGGCACCCAGGCTTTCTGATACATCCTCTGAAATCCAAGCAGAGGCTGTCAACCATTCTTCACTGTTTATTCTGTACATCTTAGGCTTAACATCACATGGAATCTGCCAAGGCTTATGGCTTGCATTCTTCAAAATGGCAGCTCGAGCTGTACCCGGGCCTCTTTGAGCCTTGGCTGAAGCTGGAGCAGCCAGAATGCAGGAAAGGCTGTGCAGGGTAGTGGGGCCCTGGGCCTAGCCCTCTACACCATAATGTCCTCCTAGGCCTCTGGGCCTGTGATGGGAGGGGCTGCTGGGAAGTCCTCTGAAATGCCTTCAAGGCCTTTTCCCCATTGACTTGGCTATTGGCATTTGTATCTCTTTCGTTATGCAAATTTTTCTAGCAAGTGGTTGCTGCTCCACAGACTGCTTGGATTTCTCTCTTGAAAAAGCTGTCTCTGCCATGTGGCCAGCCTGCAAATTTCCCCAACTTTTATGCTCTGCTTTCTGCTTAAATATATATTTCAATTTTAAGTCACTTCTTTGCTCCTGCACCTGAGTATAGGCTGTTCAAAGCAGCCAGGCCACATCTTGAATGCTTTTCTGCTTTGAGATTTCTTCTGCCAGATACCTTAAATCATCACTCTGAAGTTGAGAGTTTCACAGATCCCCTAGGGCATGGGCCACAGTCCAGCAGGTTCTTTGCTGAGGCATAACACACATGACCTTTGCTCCAGTTCCAGTAAGTTCCACATTTCCATATGAGACCTTCTCAGCCTGGCCTTCACTGTCCCATCACTATCAGCATTTTGATCACAACCATTTAACCAGTCTCTAAGAAGTTCTAAACTTTTTCTTCTTCCTGTCTTCTTCTGAGCCTTGCGTATGCTTCCAACCTCTACCATTACTTAGTTCCAAAGTTGCTTGTACATTTTCAGGTATCTTTATAGCAATCCCTCACTCCCAGTACCAATTTTTTGTGCTAGTTCGTTCTCGCACCGCTATAAAGAAAGACCTGAGACTGGGTAATTTATAAGAAAAAGAGTTTAATTGGCTTATGGTTCTGCAGGCTATACAGGAAGCATGGCGGCATCTGCTCCTAGGGAGGCCTCAGGGAGCTTTCATGATGGAAGGCAAGACAGGAAAATAATCTTTACAAGAATGTTAAATAACTGCAGTGTCTACATCACATGGCAAAAAGCAGGAGCAGGAGCCAGAGAAGGTTGGGGGAAAGTTGCAACACATTTTTAAATGACCAGATCTTATAAGAACTCACTATCACAAAGACAATAAGAAGCTGTGAGGGATCTGCCCACATGATTGAATTACCTCCCACCAGGCCCCACCTCCAGCATTGGGGATGATATTTCAACATGGGACTTGGGAAGGGA
>CAUYQU010081918.1:0-11320 GCA_963574635.1 Cheracebus regulus
TCTTTTTCTAAACTCTCTTCCTCTTTCTCTTTCATTTTTTCTTTCTTTTGCTGTTTCTTTCTTTCTCCTTTTCTCTCTTTTTCTAAAATCTCTTCCTCTTCCTTTCTCTCTTTCATTCTTTAAAAAAAAAAAAAAAAAAAAAAAAAAAACTGTGAAACACAATCACAAAAAAGTAAATAAAAAAAAAAAATAATGGGTTATAAGACATTAATAGTATTTGCAAGCCTCATAGTAACCTCAAATTGAAAAACATACAATGGATACACAAAAAATAAAAAGCAAGAAATTAAATCATACCCACTAGAGAAAATAACCTTGACTAAAGGGAGGACAAGGAAGGAAGGGAAGAAGTAAAAGAAGACTGTAAAACAATCAGAAAACAAATGACAAAATGGCAGGAGTAAGTCCCTACTTATCAATAATAAAATTGAATGTAAATAAACAAAACTCTCCAATAAAAACATATAGAGTGGCTAAATGGATGAAAAAACAAGATCCAATGATCTGCTGCCTACAAGAAACACACTTCACCTATAAAGATACACAAACTGAGAATAAAGGGATGTAAAAAGATATTCTATGTCAATGGAAACCAAAAAAGAGCAGAAGTAGCTATAGAAAAAATAGATTTTAAGATGAAAACTATAAGAAGAGACAGAGATTGCCATTACATGATGATAAAGGGATCAATCCAGCAAAAGAATACAATAATTATAAATATACATGCATCCAACACTGGAACACCCAAATATGTGAAGCAAGTGTTATTATAGCTAAAGAGATAGACCTCAGGCCAGGTTCAATTTCTCATGCCTGTAATCCTAGCACTTTGGGAGGTCCAGTTGGGTGAGTTTCTGGAGTCCAGGAGTTTGAGAAATATGGGAAAACCACCTCTATAAAAAATACAAAAATTAGTCAGGCATAATACAAAAATTAGTCAGTGCACGCCTATAGTCCGAGCTAATCAGAGGGCTGAGATAGGAGGATCACTTGAGCCTGTAAAGTCAAGGTGGCAGTGGGCTGAGATCACACTACTGTACTCCAGCCTGGATGACAGAGCAAGACCTTGTCTCAAAGAGAGAGACACAGAGAAAGATACCTCAATACAATAATAGTTGGAAACTTCAACATCCCACTTTCTGCACTGGACAGAACTCCCAGACAGAAACTCAACAAAGACACTGGACTTAATCTGCACTAAAACTGACCTAATAGAACTAATGGACCTAATAGATAATTACAGAATATTTCATCCAAAGGCTACAGAATACACATTCTTCTTAGCACATGGATCATTCTCAAGGATAGACCATATGTTAGGTCATAAATAAGTTTTAAAACATTCAAAAAATTTAAAGTATCAAGTATCCTTGACCACAATATCAAGTATCTTTGAATAAAACTAGAAATCAATGAGAAGAATTTTGGAAATGATACAAACATATGGAAATTAAATATGCTCCTGAATGACCAGTGGGTCAGTCAATGAAGAAATTAAGAAGAAAACTGAAAAGTTTCTTGAAACAAATAACAGAAACACAACATACCAAAACCTATGGGATACAGTGCAAGCAGTACTAAGAGGGAAGTTTACAGCTATCAGCACCTACATCAAAAAAGAAGAAAAACTTCAAATTAATAACCTAATCATGTATCTTAACCAGAAAAGGGCAAACAAAACCCAAAATTCTAAGAAAAGAAATAATAAAGATCAGAGCAGAAATAAATGAACGTGAAATAAAGAAAATACAAAAGATCAATGAAACAAGAAGTTGGTTTTTTGGAAAGATAAACAAAACTGACAAAACTTTAGCCAGAGTAATGAAGAAAAAAAGGGCGAAGAACCAAATAAATAAAATCAGAAATGAAAAAGCAAACATTACAACTGATACCACAGAAATTGAAAGTAGCATTAGTGGTTACTATGAGCAATTACATGCCGATAAATTGGAAAATCTAGAGAAAGTGAATAAATTTTTAGACACATTTGACCTACCAAAACTGAACCATGAAGATAGCCAAAACCTAAACAGACCATTAACAAGTAACAAGATTGAAGCTTTAATAAAAAGCCACTTAGTAAAGAAAAACCCAGGACCCGATGGTTTCATTGCTCAGTTCTAATCAACATTTAAAGATGAACTAATGCCAATCCTATTCAAACTATTCTGAAAAATAGAGGAGGACAGAATACTTCCAAACTCATTCTACAAGGCCAGCATTACTCTGATACTAAAACCAGACAAAGCAATATATTAAAAAAAGAAAACAACAGGCTAATATCTCTGATGAATATTGATGCAAAAATATTTTTCCAAAAAAACCAACAAAATAATAGCAAATCAAGTTCGACAACACATTAAAAACATCATTCATCATGACCAAGTGGAATTTATCCCTGGGATGCATGAATGGTTCAATATATGCAAATTAATCAATGTGATACATCATATCAACAGAATAAAGAACAAAAAACATATGATCATTTCAACTGATGTTGAAAAAGCACTTTATAAAATTCAACATCCTTTATGGTTAAAAACCCTAAAAAACTAGGTATAGAAGGAACATACCTCAATATAATAAAAGCTTCATGTGACAGATCCTCAGCTAGTATTATACTGAATGGGTAAAAACTGAAAACCTATCCTCTAAGATCTGGAACACAATAAGGATGCTTACTTTCACACCATTATTCAACAATAGTACTGGAAGTCCTAGTTAGAGCAATTGGACAAGAAAAAGAAATAAAGGGCATCCAAATTGGAAAGGAGGAAGTCACGTTATCCTTGTTTACAGATGACATGATTTTATAGTTGGAAAAACCCAAAGATTCCACCAGAAAACTCTTAGAACTGATAAATTCAGCAAAGTTGCAGGACATAAAATCAACATACGAAAACCAGAAGCATTTCTATATGCCAAGGGTGAACAATCCGAAAAAGAAATAAAAAAAAGTAATCTTATTTACAAAAGCCACAAATAAAATTAAACACCTTAACAAAAGAAATGAAACATCTCTACAATGAAAATTATAAAACACTGAGGAAAGAAATTAAAGAGGATGCCAAAAACTGGAAAGATATTCCATGTTCATGGATTGTTCAATATTGTTAAAATGTCCGTATTAGTCAAAGCAATTTACAGATTCCATGTAATCCCTATCAAAATACCAATGGTGTTCTTCACAGAAACAGAAAAAACAATCCTAAAATTTATATAAAACCACAAAAGACCCAGAACAGCCAAAGCCATTTCTGAGCAACAAGAACAAAACTGGAGGACTCACATTATTTGATTTTAAATTATACAACAGAGCTATAGTAACCAAAACTGGCATAAAAACATGGTACTGGCATAAAAACAGACACAAAGACCAATGGAACAGAATAGAGAACCAAGAAATAAATCCACACACCTACAGTGAACTCATTGTCAACAAAAGTGCCAAGAATAAACACTGGGGAAGACAGTCTCTGCAATAAATGGTGCTTGGAAAACCGGGTATCCATATGCAGAAGAATGAAACTAGTCCCCCATCTCTCACCATGTACGAAAATCAAACCAAAATGGAGTCAACACATAAGTCTAAGACTTCAAACTATAAAACTACTATAATAAAACACCAAGGAAACTCTCCAGAACATTGGTCTGGGTAAAAACTTCTTAAGTAATACCCCACAAGCATAGGCAAAGCAAAAATGGATAGATGAGACCACACCAAGTTAAAAAGCTTCTGTACAGCAAAGAAACAATCAACAAAGTGAACAACCTAAAGAATAGGAGAAAATATCTGAAAACTATCCATCTGACAAGAGTAACGAGAATATATAAAGAGCTCAAAGAACTCTATGGGAAAAAAACAGAATAATCCAATTTAAAAACTGGCAAAAGATCTGAATAGACATTTCTCCATAGAAGACATACAAATAGCAAACAAGTATATGAAAAGGTGCCTAACATCATACTCATCAGAGAAATTCAAATCAAAACTACAATGAGATATTATCTCACGCCAGTTAAAATGGCTTTTACCCAAAAGATAGGCAATAATAAATGCTGAAGAGGACACGGAGAAAAGGGAAACCTCATACACTGTTGGTGGGAATATAAATTAGTACAACCATTATGGAGAACAGTTTGAAAGTTCCTCAAAAAACTAAAAATAGAGCTACCTTACAATCCAGCAATCCCACTACTGGGTTATATACCCAGAAGAAAAGAAATCAGTATATCCGGCTGGGTGCAATGGCTCACACCTGTAATTCCAGCACTTTGGGAGGCTGAGGCGGGCAGATCACATGAGGTCGGGAGTTTGAAACCAGACTGGCCAACATGGTGAAACCCTGTCTCTACTAAAATTACAAGAATTAGCCGGGTGTGGTGATGCATGCCTGTAATCCCACCTACTTGGGAGGCTGAGGCAGGAGAATCACTTGAACCCAGGACCTGGGAGGTGGAGGTTGCAATAAGCCAAGACTGCACCATTGCACTCCAGCCTAGGTGACAGAGTAAGGCTCTGTGTCCAAAAAAAAAAAAAAAAAATCAGTATATCGAAGAGATACCTGCACCATCTGCACTCTCAAGTTTGCTGCAGCACTGTTCACAACAGCCAAGATTTGGAAACGACCTAGGTGTCCATCAACAGATGAATGGATAAAGAAAATGTGGTACTTATACACAACAGAGTACTATTCAGACATTAAAAAAGACTGAGATTTTGTCATTTACAACATGGATGGAACTGAAAATCATTATACTGAGTGAAATAAGCCAGGCACAGAAAGACAAATATCACATGTTCTCACTTATCTGTGGGATCTAAAAATCAAAGCAATGGAACTCCTGGAGGTAGAAAGTAGAAGGATGGTTACCAGAGGCTAGGAAGGGTAGTGGGGCAGGGTAGCAAAGGTAGTTAATGGGTACAAAAAAAGTAGTTAGAAAGAATGAGTAAGACCTAGTATTTGATAGCACAACAGGGTGACTATAGTGAAAATAACTTAATTGTACATTTGTAAATAACTAAAAGAATATAATTGGATTGTTTGTAATACAAAGAATAAATGCTTCAGGGGATGGATACCCCATTTTTCATGATGTGATCATTAAGCATTGCATGCCTGTATCAAAGTATCTCGCTCACGTACCCCATAAGTATATATGCGTGTGTGTGCGTGTGTGTGTATATATATATATATATATCTACTATGTACCCACAAAAATTATAAATTAAATAAAATTTTATGAGGACATGCAAAAGCTCTAGAATAGGAAAATAATATCAAGATGCTACTTAATAATCTTAAAAATATTATTTTTGTTCTTAGTGCTTTACTACCTCACTTCAAGAAATAAAGTTGTAATACTCAAGACAAATGTAGACTGGCATACGCATAGACAAACAGATCAAAGGAACAGAACACAGTCCAGAAACAGACCCACACATACACATCAGCTGATTTTTGTCCAAGGTGCCAAGTCAATTCAATGGAGAAAGGAAAGTTTCTTGAACAAATGGTGCTAAAAGACTGGATATCTATCCAGGTTGACTTCTATCTCATTTCACACACAAAAATTAATTTGGGATAAATTGGAGAATATAAAACTCAGAACCATAAAACATACAGAAGTAAAATATCTTCATGTTCTTGGGGTAGGCATCTTTGAAAATGATGCCAAAAGCCATATCCTAAAAGAAAAAAATTGACGTACTGAACGTCATTAACGTTAAACATTTTTATATCTGACTTGTATTTGGAACACATGAAAAACTAACAATAATAAAAAGACAAAAAACCTAGTCAAAAAATGAGCAAAAGATTTGAATCAACAAGTCATTAAAGAGGATGTATGACAAACCAAAAAACATAGGAAAAGATACTCATCATCATCAGTCATCAGGAAATGCAAATTCATGGCACAATAAAACAACATTTTATATGCATTAAAAGGCTAAACTCAAAGACTAACTAAACAGCAAGTTTCGCTAGAATGTGGAGCAAGTGGAATCCTAATACACTGTTGGTGGGATAAAAAAAATGGTGCAACTATTCTGAGGAACTGTTTGGCAATTTCTTATAAATTAAACATACATTTACCATATAACCCAGGAATTTCATGCTGACATATCTACCCAATATAAATGAAAACATTTATGTACTAAAAGAGTTTTATAAGAATGCTCATAGCAAGCTTATTCACACTAGTCGCAAACTGGGAGCAACCTGAATGTCCATCAACAGGAGAATGAATAAACAAATTGGGGTTTATTTATACAATGAAATACCACTCAGCAATAACAAGGAATGAACCACTGATATGCAAAACATGAACATGCCTCAAAAACAAAAATACTTTGTTGAGTGAAAGCAGTCAAATACAAATACATATTTGTATGAGTCCACATATACAAAAGAAAACAAATCTATCTATAGTGATACAAGTCAGAAGTGGTTGCCTGGAGTGGAAGGAACTGATTAAAAGGGGTAGGAGAGTACTTTTTAGGAGAGTCTTGTGGTAATGATGGGTTTAGGGGATGATCCTCAACTGGTCAGATAACTCCTCCACCTCCTTTTCAGCCACAGCTTTGGTTAACTCTTGGGTGAGGCTTACCCAATCAATATCCTACTGCAATTTGATTATGCAGTAGAATTCTTTTGAGAAGGAATATGGAATGCAGAGAGTAAAAATATGTATAAAATATTATCTGCATTGTGGAAATAAAGATCAACCAGATGAGAAAAGCAAAGGCTATTTATTTAGACCTTGCTATAGCAAGGGAGTCAGCCACCATCACTGCCACTAGTGTTTTGGCAGAGACTCAAAGGTAGGCAGAGGAATGGCAAAGATTTATAGGTGAGAAAAGGGAAGGCTTCAAATGTGGCTTGATTGGAGGCTGTTGGCATTGGGAAGCTGTAGGCAAGGTAACAAGAAGTGGGACAACTCATGTGATTGGTTGGGGGTGCATGTTTGGCTCTCTCTGGTTGAACCTCAGTTGAAAATGGGAAAAAAAATTAAGGAAAACTGTGAGTTGTTAATCAAGTCCTGGCCACTTGGGAACTTTTTTTTTCTTTTTTTGAAAGAGGATCTTGCTCTGTTGCCCAGGCTGGAGTAAAATGATGTGATCACAGCTCACTGCAGCCCTGACCTCCCAGGCTCAAGTGATCCTCCCATCTTAGCCTCCCAGGTAGCTGGGACTACAGGTGCATGTCACCATACCCCGCTAATTTTTAATTTTTTTTGTAGAGATGAGGTCTCACTATGTTGCCTAGGCTAGTCTCAAACTCCTGGGTTCAAGAGATTTTCCTGCCTTAGCCTCCCAAAGTGTTGGGATTATAGGTATGAGCCACAATGCCTGGCTCCCATTAGGGGACTATTGTCACAGAAATTATTACTTAGCTTCTTAGATTGTCATCAGAGAGGGCAACCGGCTTCCTGCAAGTTTGACTTATTTCTTGGACAGTTCATTGTAAATAAGAGGGTGGTTTCTTGGGCAGGTCATGGGTCAATGTTCTATTTTTATATATGGTCTAGTCATTGCCCATTTGTAGACATCTCATAGTATTCGTCAAAATAGGCTGATTCATAGAGAGAGAGAGAGGGCAAATATATATTCATCAGTGTTAACATGACATCACTAAAAGTGCTGAGAGGGCGCTAAGATGGTGTCTAGAGAACAATATATCTGTACTACTAGGAAAATCTAATCTGTTAAAGTTAGGGTATACCAAGAGGGGTGGGCAGGCCCTGTTCCCTAAGTCAGGTTTTGAAAGCTGGGATTTAAGGGCTAGGTTCTTGGCTCTTTCTTTTCTTTTCTTTTTTTTTGAGACAGAATCTCACTCTGTCACCCAGGCTGTAGTGCAGTGGCAAAATCTCGGCTCACTCCAACCTCTGCCTCCCAGGTTCAAGCAATTCTCCTGCCTCAGCCTCTTGAGTAGCTGGGATTACAGGTGCCTGCCACCATGCCTGGCTAATTTTTATATTTTAGTAGAGACAGTGTTTCACCATGTTGGCCAAGCTGGTCTTGAACTCCTGACCTCCGATGATCTACCTGCCTTGGCTTCCCAAAGTGCTGGGATTACAGGTGTGAACTACTGCACCCGGCCTCTTGGCTATTTTCTTTCACTATGGAAAAAATTGAGCTAAAATACACACAATATAAAATCCATCATTTTAGCCATTTTAAAGTGTACAATTTAGTGGCTTTTATTATATTCACAATGTTGTACAATCATCACCACAACTTAATCCAGAACATTTCCATCAAACCAAAGAGACACAGTACCTGTTAGCAGTCACTCACAATTCCCCTCTCTAGCTCCTTGCAACTAGGAATCTGATCTGTCTTTATAGATTTGCCTCTTCTAGACATTTCCTATAAATGGAATTACATATTATATGGCTTTTTGTGCCTGGTTGCTTTCATTGAACATAATGTTTACAAGGTTCATCCATGTTGTAGCATGTATTAATACTTCATTCCTTTTTATGGTCAAATAATATTCCATTGTAGAATGTAGCACATTTTCTTCATTCATTCATCAGTAGATGGGCATTTGGGTTGTTTCCACTTTTTGGCTATTGTGAATAATAATTTCATGTATGGATTTGGATCCAAGATGGCGGAATAGGAACAGCTCTGGAGTGCAGTTCCCAGTGAGAACACAGAGGGTGAGTGATCACCACATTTCCAAATGATTTGTTACTGCCCACAGACCAGGAGATTCCTGGGCTGAAAAGTGCCACGAGTTTCTAGCATGGCTGTTTCAGCTGGCACAGTGGGTCTCTGCAAAAAAAATTCACACAAATCTGGGCAACCGTTTCAACTGGTGCCTGGAACGCTTGGGAGACAGAGCTGCTCATTCAACTGAAAAAAAATAAAGGGGGCTGAAACAGGGAACCAGGTGATCAGGCTCAGTGGGTCCCACCCCCACAAAGACCAGCAATCTGAAACGCTCTGGATTGAGAGTTTCACAGCAAGTGCAGCTGGACCTGGATGGTCAAACTCTGTGGGGGGAAGGACGTCCGCCATTACCAAGGCAGTCCACCACTACTGAGGCAGTCTGCCATTACTGAGGCAGATCGCCATTACTGAGGCAGTTCTAACTACACCTCTATAAACTAAACCGCAAGGAAGATCACAGAGCAGCTTGGTAGAGCCCACGGCAGTTCAGCAACGCCTCTGCTGGCAGACTGTGACTAGGCTACCTCCTAGCTGGGCAGAGCACCTCTGAAAAAAGGCAGCAGCATGTCAGGAACTTATAAATAAAGCCTCAACTTCCTAGGACAGAGCACCTGGGGAAAAAGGCGGTTATGAGTTCCACTGCAGCAGACTTAAACGTACCTGCCCAGCAGCTCTGAATGGAACAATGGAGCTCACAGCTGAGCATTTGAGCTCCTATAAGGGATAGACTGTCTCCTCAAGCAGCTACCTGACCTCTATATTTCCAAAGAGACACTTCATAAAGGAGAGCTCAGACTAACATCTGGCAGGTATCCTTCTGCGACTAAGGTAACAGAAGAAGAAACCAGCAGAAACCCTTATTGTTCTGCAGCTGCTGCAGGTGATCCCCAGGCAAGCAGGGTTTGGAGTAGACCTCCAGCAGTCCTACAGTTGAGGAGCCTGATAGTTAGAAGGAAAACTAAAAAACAGAAAGAAATAACTTCATCAACAACAAAAAGGACGTCCACTCAGAGACCCCATCCAAAAGTCACCAACTACAAAGACCACAGGTAGATAAATCCACAAAGATGGGAAGAAACCAGCACAAAAAGGATGAAAACATCCAAAACCAGAATGCCTCTCCTCTTCCAAAGGATCACAACTCCTCACCAGCAAGGGAACAAAGCTGGATGGAGAATGAGTCTGATGAATTGACAGAAACAGGCTTCAGAAGGTGGGTAATAAGAAACTTCCCTGAGTTAAAAGAACATGTTCTAACCCAATGCAAAGAAACTATAACCTTGAAAAAAGGTTTGACAAAATGCTAACGAGAATAAACAGCTTAGAGAAGAATATAAATGACCTGATGGAGCTGAAAAACACAACACAAGAACTTTATGAAGCATATACAAGTTTCAATAGCCGAATCAACCAAGCAGAAGAAAGGCTATCAGAGACTGAAGATCAACTCAATGAAATAAAACGAGAAGACAAGATTAGAGAAAAAAGAGTGAAAAGAAATGAACAAAGCCTCTGAGAAATATGGAATTATGTGAAAAGACCTATGTTTGATAGGTGTACTTGAATGTGACAGAGAGAATGAATCCAAGCTGGAAAACACTCTTCAGGATATTATCAAGGAGAACTTCCCCAACCTAGCAAGCCAGGCCACCATTCAAGTCCAAGAAACACAAAGAACACCACAAAGATATTCCTCAAGAAGAGCAACCCCAAGGCACAAAATTGTCAGATTCACCAGGGTTGAAATGAAGGAAAAAATGCTAAGGGCAGCCAGAAAGAAAGGTCGGGTTACCCACAAAGGAAAGTCTATCAGACTCACAGCGGATCTCTTAGCAGAAACCCTACAAGCCAGTAGAGAGTCGGGGTTAATATTCGACATCCTTAAAGAAAAGAACTTTCAACCTAGAATTTCATATCCAGCCAAACTAAGCTTCATAAGCTAAGGAGAAATAAAATCATTTATGAACAAGCAATTGCTCAGAGATTTTGTCACTACCAGACCTGCCTTACAAGAGCTCCTGAAAGAAGCACTAAACATAGAAAGGAACAACCAGTATGAGCCACTCTAAAAATGTACCAAAGGGTAAAGAGCATCTACACAATGAAGAAACTGCATCAACTAACAGGCAAAACAGCCAGCTAGCATCAAAATGGCAGGACCAAATTCACACATAACAATATTAACCTTAAATGTAAATTGGCTAAATGACCCAATCAAAAGACACAGACTGGCAAATTGGATAAAAAGTCAAAACCCATCGGTGTGCTGTACCCAGGAAACCCATCTCACATGCAAGGACACACATAGGCTCAAAATAAAGGGATGGAGGAAGATTTACCAAGCAAATGGAGAGCAAAAAAAGGCAGGAGTTGCAATCCTAGTCTCTGATAAAATAGACTTTTAAACCAACAAAGATCAAAAGAGACAAAGAAGGGCATTACATAATGGTAAAAGATCAATGCAACAAGAAGAGCTAGTGATCCTAAATAGATACACACCCAATACAGGAGCACCCAGATACATAAAGCAAGTTCTTAACAACCTACAAAGAGACTTAGACTCCCACACAATAATAGTGGGAGACTTTAACACTCCACTGTCAATATTAGACAGATCAACGAGACAGAAAATTAACA
>CAUYQU010081919.1:0-22157 GCA_963574635.1 Cheracebus regulus
CCGTGGGGCTGCTCCGCCTGGGAATCTCCTGGTCTGGGGGTAATAAAAATCCGTCTGGAAATGCGGTGTCCACTCACCCTCTGCACTTTCACTGGGAGCTGCAATCCTGAGCTGCTCCTAATCCGCCATCTTGGATCTCCACCCCCCTAATTTATTATTTTTATTCTCTCATGGACTATGCTTTTGGCGTGGTATCTAAAAAATCCTTACCTAACCTTGGGTTACAAAGATTTTCTTCTAGAAGTGTTATAGTCTTAGGTTTTACATTTAGTTCTGTGATTCATTTTAAGTTAATTTTTGTATGTGGTACAAGTAGGATACAAGTTCATTTTTTTCACATAAAGGTATCAGATTGTTTTAGTCTTCTTTGTTGAAAAGACTTTACTTCTCACTACTAAATTGCCTTTGCTATGTATGAAAAAATCAGTTTTTCATATTTGTGTGGTTCTATTTCTGTGCTCTTTTTTTCTGTCCTACTGATGTATTTGTCTATTTTAATGTTAATATCATACTGTCCTGATGGCTGTAGCTTTATAATAAATCTTGAAATTAGTATTGTTAACTCTCATTTTAAAGTTATTTTGGTCATTCTAAGTCTTTGGCATTTCCACATGAATTTTAGAATCAGCTTGTCAATTTCTGCCAAAAAGACTGCTGCTGGGATTTTGATTGGAACCTTTTGTTTTGTTTTGTTTTTGAGACAGGGTCATACTCTGTTGCCCAGGCTGGAGTGCAGTGGCATGATCATGGCTTACTGCAGACTCGACCTATTGGGCTCAAGTGACTCTCCCACCTTAACTTCCCAAGTAGCGGGAACCACAGCTGTGTATCACTATGCCTGGTTAACTTTTTTATTTTCTGTAGAGACAACGTCTCATTATGTTGTTGCCCAGGCTGGTCTCAAACTCTTGGACTCAAGCAATCTTCCCACCTTGGCCTCCCAAAGTGCTGGGATTACAGGTGTGAGCCAGTGCACCTGACTTGATTGGAATTTTATTGAATCTATAGATCAATTTGGGGATAGTTGATATCTTAATAATGAGCCATCTAACTCATGAATATCATCTTTTCAATTTATTTGAGTCTTCTTGAATTTATCTCAGCAATATTTTGTAATTCTTAGTATACGAGCCTCAAACACTTTTCCCCCATATTTATCTCTCTATATTTCATTTATTTTGTTGCTATTGTATGTTATTTTTAAATTTTCAATTTCTGATTGTTAGTTGCTAATATATAGAAATATAGTTTATTTTTATACATTGATATTGAATTCTGCAACCTTGCTAAATCACTTATTAGTTCTATTAGCTTTCTTATAGGCTTCATTGAATTGTCTATATAAGTTATCATGTTGTCTGCTAATAACACAATTATATTTTTCTCCTTCCAATATGGATATTTAAAAAATTTCCCCCTTATTTCATGGGCTAGAACCACCAGTATAATGTTGACTAGGAATAATGAGAATGGACACCCTTTCCTCATTCCTGATCTTAGAGGGAAAGCATTCAATCTTTCTCCATTGTGTATGATGTTAGCTATAGGTTTTTATCAGGTTGAGGAAGTTCTCTTCTGCACCTAGTTTGCTGACAGTTTTTAATCAGGAATAAATGTGAAATGTCAGACTGGGGGTGGTTGATCATGCCTGTAATCCCAGCACTTTGGGAGGCCAAGGTGGGTGGATCACCTGAGGTCAGGAGTTCGAGACCAGCATGGCCAACATGGTGAAACACCATCTCTTCTAAAGATACAAAAATTAGCTGAGCATGGTGCCGGGTGCCTGTAATCCCAGATACTTGGGAGCCTGAGACAGGAGAATCTCTTGAACCTGGGAGGTGGAGGTTGCAGTGAGTCGAGATTGTACCATTGCACTCCAGCCTGGGCAACAAAAGTGAAACTTTTTTTTTTTTTTTAATCACACACACACACACACACACACACACACACACACACACACACACAATAAATGCCAAATGCTTCTTCTGCATCTGTTAAGAAGATCATATGATTTTTCTCATTTAGGTTGGGTTTTTTTTTTTTTTTGAGATGGAGTCTCACCTTGTCACCCAGGCTAGAGTACCATGGCAAATCTTGGCTCACTGCAGCCTTCACCTGCCAGGTTCAAGTGATTCTTCTGCCTCAGCCTCCTGAGTAGGTGGGATTACAGGCACACTACCACACCCGGGGAAGTTTTGTATTTTTTAGTAGAGATGGGGTTTCACCCTGTTGGCCTGGCTAGTCTCAAACTCCTGACCTCAGGTGATTTGCTTGCCTTGGCCTACCAAAGTTCTGTGGTTATAGGTGTGAGCCACTATGCCTGGCCCTCATTTAGTTTTTTAATGCAGTAAATTACATTGATTGATTCAACTGTTCAACTAACCTTACATTCTTGGAATAAACCATACTAGTTATAATGCATCTTACTTTTAAAAATTTAATGGATTATATGTTTTTAAATTGTGGTAAATATACATAACATAAAATTTACAGTTTAACAGTTTTTAAGTGTACAGTTCAGTAGTAGTAAGTGCATTCACAGTGTTGTGTAACCGTTATCACCACCCATCTCCAGAACTTTTTTTCCTTGCAGAACTGAAACTCTGTACCCACTGAACAATAACTCTCCATCTCCTACCTGCCTCCCCAGCCCTGGGTAACCACTGTTCTGCTTTCTATATCTATGAGTTTACTCTATGTATCTCATATAATTGGAACCATACAGTTTTTATCCTTTTGTATCTGGCTTATTTCACTTTGCATAGTGTCATCAAGGTTCCTTCATGTTGTAGCATGTGCCAGAATTTCCTTCCTTTTAACAGTTGAATAATATTCTATTATATGTATATACCATAATTTATTTGTCTATTAATAGAAACGTGTTGCATTTCATTTACCTTTTGGTTATTGTAAATAATGCTACTATGTGTATTATCCTTTTTATGTATTTGACTTAACTGGCTAAAATTTTGTTAAGAATTTTTACATATATATTTGTAAGGGCTATTGGTCTGTGTATATTTTTTCTTATAATACTTTTATCTTTTTTGGTGTTAGAATAATGCTGTCCTCATAAAGTAAATTGGAAACTTTTCCTTCTTGTTCAAGTTTCTGAAAGTGTTAAGTTGTTGTGGAGAATTGGTATTGTTTCTTTCTTAAATGTTTAGTAGACTGTCAATAAAGCCATCTGAGCCTGGAGTTTTCTTTGTGAGAAAGCTTTTAACGACAAGTTCGATTTTTTAAATAGACATAGGCCTATAAAGGTTTTTTTTTTTTTTTTGAGTGAGCTTTAGTGGTTTGTGTCTTGAGAATTTGTCCACTTCATCTAAGTTAGGACCATCAACTACTATCTATGACCTAAATCTGGTTTGCTGGCTGTTTTGGGTAAATAAAGTTTTATTGGAATGCGGCCATATTAATTTGTCTCTGTATTGTCTGTGGCTATATTTGTGTTACAGTGGCAGAGTTGAATAGTTGCAAAAGAAATGCTATGGCCTGAAAAATATTAACTGGCCTTTTGCAGAAAGTTTACCTACCTCTGATCTACAGTTTCAACTTTATTGTCATAAAGTCAATCATAATACTTATTATTCTTTTTAATATCTGTAGAATCTGTAGTGATATCACTTTTCTCATTTTTGACATTTGTCATTTGATTAATTTCCACTTTGATCCTAATTATTTCCTTTCTTTTGCTTATATTAGCTTTCATTTGTGCTCCCTTTTCTAGTTTTTTTTTTTTTTTTTTCTTTTTTAAACAGGGTCTTCCGCTGTCACCCAGGCTGGAGTAGTACAGTGGCATGGTCGCGGCTCACTGCAGCCTTGACTTCCCAGGCTCAGGCAATCCTCCCACCTCAGCCTCCCAAGTAGCTGGGATAACAGGTGTGTGCCACCACACCCAGCTAATTTTTGTATTTTTTGTAGAGATGGGGTTCCCAATGTGTTTCCCAGGGTGGTCTTGAATTCTGGGCTCAAGTGATCTACCTGCCTTGGCCTCCCAAAGTGCTGGGGTTATAGGAATGAGCCACCGTACCCTGCCCTTTTTTAGTTTCTTAAGGTGGAAGCTGGGGTCATTAGTTTGAGAACAGTCTTCATTCTTAATATAGGTGTATAGTGGTATACGTTTCTCTTTAAGTACTGCTTTAGGGATACTAAAATTTTGATACGTTGTGTTTTGACAAGAAATGGGATCAGGGAAGTTTTCAAAGATTCTAGTAACCTCTTTCTTAAGGTGGATGGTAGGTACATGGATACATTTGTTTATTTGTACACTTATTCTTTATATTTTACATTCTTTTGAGTGTATTCTGTATTTAACAAGGAACTTCTTAAAAAATGTGAATGGGAGGTAATGATGTAATCATCTGGTAGGTAAACAACTCTGAGCGATTATATTGTGAAGTGAAGCAGAAAAAGGGGGTAGTAATTTTAAAATGATGTGAGATAGGAGATAATTTTTCTATTGTTTTAAAGATGGGTGATTCCAAAGCAAATTTACTGATTTAAATAACAATCATAAACTTTATGAAACCATACAAGTAGCAGATATAAAAGTCATATCCTGATGTGAAAATTGATGTGTTTAACCAAAACTCTTGCTTTAGAAAATAGTACCACCTAAATTTTTTCTTAGATAGCAGTTTGAGTTCTGCTCCAATACAAAAAACAAATACTTGATTGAGTTCCAAGAATTCCCTATCAAAAACTATGGCCAAATTATCTCAACCTAAAACATTTTCATGTCAAATATTGTAATCAATTACATGTCAATATAAATTAAAAATAGCGATCTCTTAAAAGTAGTCATAAGGCTGGGTGCGGTGGCTCAATGCCTGTAATCCCAGCACTTTGGGAGGTGGAGGTAGGTGGATCACTTGAAGTCAGGAGTTCAAGACCAGCCTGGCCAGCATGGTGAAACCCCATCTCTATTAAAAATACAAAAATTAGCTGGGTGTGGTGGTGCATACCTGTAATCTCAGCTACTTAGAAGGCTGAGGTAGGAAGATTGCTTGAACCTGGGAGGCAGAGGTTGGAGTGAGCCGAGATCATGCCACTACACTCCAGCCTGGGTGACGGAGTAAAATTCCATCTCAGAAAAAAAAAGTAGTTATAAAAGAGTAAGATTAAGGTAAAAAGAAATTATTCTCATTTACCAGAGGATAAGCAGCGAAATGAGCTATTTGCAGCCAGTTATCTGTACTATGCCTATTTATTTAATGACATATAACCTCAGGATGTTTCATAAGACAACTGAGTAATTATTGAACTGTGCAATTTATTTGATTTCTCTAGACAGTAAAACATATTTGAATAGTTAATTGCTTTTTTTCTCAATCTAATTTTTTGTCTTTATGGCATGTCTTGCCAATCATCTTTTTTCTCTCTGGTAGGTTGTGTGGTTCCTGGGGCTGGTGCAGTTGAAGTGGCAATGGCTGAAGCTCTTGTTACGTACAAGAACAGAATAACAGGAAGAGCTCGTCTTGGAGTCCAAGCTTTTGCTGATGCTTTACTCATTATTCCCAAGGTATAGCTACCCTTTCCACCAAATAACAACTGGTTAGACACAAAGGTGTTTAATTACAAATTGCCCACATTATCTGATAGTTAATGGAGTAGACAGACAGACATTTATATGCATTTCCTTATACAGTTTTCTCTTAGATATTTTACAACTAAAGCAGGGAAACTTTTGGGATAACAGCCCAGAATCCTTGCACCGTCTCATTAAATAGCCAACTTACCCCCTTGTTTGCTTCTCTGAGTTCCAAAAATTACAGTGGCTCCAAAAATTTCCTTCAGAAATGACTCATGATTAATCATAATGACAAAGTTTAGAACTTAAAATTTAGTTAGATTTTACAGTACATCTTTGTTTTGTTAGTGGTATCCAAATGCAATCAATTTGTAAAGAGTGAGGACTTGAGGCTGTTTAGCATTCCTAGATATAACCTTGCATTTGTCATCACCATTATAATTTCTAGAAAAAGAGAAAACAGAATTTTTCCATGTAGCAACCTAAGGACAGAAAACAACCATTCCTTTCTCTTTGCCTTAATTGGTTTTGAACCACCTTAGAAATATCCTAAAACTACTTTATAGATGCTATTGCCATGAATTAAAACATTATTAACAATACGAGCAAAATCTATGCTAATTTCTATTAAAATTATTCATAATTTGTGAAATCTTTGTGAATTAGATTTCTATTTTTTCTTTCCCTAGAGCAGCAAAGTTAGTATGATCCTGTTGTTGACAGAAATTGGTAACCCAGAATACATTGGTGGTACCTTTTTCCTCATCAGCTGGTGATTTGGGACCACTTGGAAATGAGCCTGGTTTGGAGTGTGGGTATCTCTAACCCTGTTACTACAGGTCATGACTCTCCTCATGAAGATGAGGGGCACAAAGGTTCTGCAAATATTCTGGTTTCCCTAGCAAGTGCCTAGGAAGAATTGGAGGGTATGTGGCTAGCGGCGCTAGAGGAAACAAGAACATCACTCTACTTCCTTCCACACCAAAAAAACAAAAAACAAACAAAAAAACCCTTTGCAAGGAGGGAAATGAATATAGTAGGCTGGAAATGGGGGAACTCTGATGTCCTCAGAATTTAGTGTGATGTGCAAAGGGGAAATGTTTAAGTAAATATAAAAACTACTAGATAGATGAAATAATAATTTGATTTAGATTAAAAGTGGAAAAAGGAGATGATTGCCATGTTATAGATATGTTTTTACAAGACTAAAGAGTATTTTTGTATTTGATATATGTGAAGGTATTATGCATCTATATTTATTATTATTTTTATTCCTAAAGGTTCTTGCTCAGAATGCTGGTTATGACCCACAGGAAACACTAGTAAAAGTTCAGGCTGAGCATTTCGAATCAAAACAACTTGTGGGCATAGATTTGAATACAGGTAAGAAAGTGAAGGAAAATTAGCTGCTTAATAAAGAAAGAGATTATTCTTTAGTTATCCAGATCTTCTAGTAAAGGAGTGGAGGTTTGGGTAACTTTAATGTTTAAATTTTAGATGCCTTTAGTTTATTTTGAGCTTCTTAAAAATTTTTCATTCATTTAAGAAATAGTTATTAAGTGCTTGTTTTGCTCTTGGGCTTCACATAGAACAAAACCGACAAAATTATCTGCCCCTGGGAGCTTATGTTGTAGTGGGAGATGGTAGGCAGTAAATAATAACTTTAATAAATAAACTCCTTCAGCATTTTAGAAAGTAATGAATTATATGAAAAAGAGTGGTATAATGATCATGAACGCTAGTGCAGGAGGGTGGATGAAGAATGGCAGCTTAAAGAGGTAGGTCAGGATAGGCATCATCAAGAAGATATCTGTTGAAAAAAAGTGGAAGGAAGTGAGGAAATCAGTCATGTGAGCAACTGGGGTTAAGTGTTCTAGGGAAAGGGAACAGCCAGTGGAAAAGCCAGTGTCTGATGTTTTTGAGGAAGGAGGAAGGAGGTGTGAGAGGTGACAGAAGGTCACATCATGCAAAGGCATTTGGGCCAGTCTCAGGATTTTGGCTTTTCCTTTAGAGGAGCAGGGAGCAATTTTGAGTAGAGGCATGACATGGCCTAATTAATTAATTAATTAATTTATTTATGAGACAGTCTGGTTCTGTCGCCCAGGCTGGAGTTCAGTGGCATGATCTCAGCTGACTGTAACCTCTGCCTCCCAGGTTCAAGCATTTCTCCTGCTTCAGCCTCCCAGGTAGCTGGGATTAACAGGTGCCAGCTGCCATGCCTGGCTAATTTTTGTATTTTTAGTAGAGACAAGGTTTCACCACGTTGGCCACGCACATGGCCTAATTATGTTTAAGAGGATCACTCTGGCCACTTACCACTCTGGAGAGAAGTCAGCTGAATAAGCAGAAGGTTGGAGTTGTAATCAATTGTAGTGGAAAAGATTGGCTGGAGCAGGTTGTGGGTGAGAGGACATCAGCATTCAGTTTTGGCAGAGTCAGGGTTGAGGCATCTGCAATCTTTTAATTAAAGAATTTGGGCCAGGCGCGGTGGCTCACGCTTGTAATCTCAGCACTTTGGGAGGCCAAGGTGGGTGGATCACCTGAGGTCAGGAGTTCAAGACTGGCCTGGCCAACATAGTGCAACCTTGTCTCTACTAAAAATACAAAAAATTAGCTGGGCGTAGTGGCATGCATATGTAATCCCAGTTACTCAGGAGACTGAGGCGCAGGAGAATCACTTGAACCCAGGAGGCGGAGATTGTGATGAGATGAGGTCTCGCCTTTGCACTTCAGCCTGGGCAACAAGAATGAAACTCTATCTCAAAAAAAAAAAAAAAGAAAAAAAAAGTTGGCTATGTAGGTCTGGAGTTCAAGGAAGAGGTCTGGGTTGAAGATTAAAACTTGAGAGTCAGGCCAGGCTCACGCCTGTAGTTCCAGCACTCTGGGAGCCGAGGTGGGCAGATCACTTGAGGTCAGGAGTTCAGAACAGCCTGGCCAACGTGGTGAAACGCCGTCTCTACTAAAAATATAAAAATTAGCCAGGCATGGTGGAGGGCACCTGTAATCCCAGATGCTCAGGAGGCTGAGGCAGGAGAATTGCTTGAACCCAGGAGGCAGAGGTTGCAGGGAGATGAGATTTCGCCACTGCACTTCAGTCTGGGTGACAGAGGAAGATCTCTGTCTCAAAAACAAAAAATACCACAACCTCCCCCGCTCCCAACCTTGAGAGTCATCAGATGTGTATGGTTTAAATCTAAATATCACACCAACATCATTAAAGAACAAAGTACCCTACATAGCTAAAGATTGCTGGGGGAAAATGTTAGGAGTGGGTTAGGTGGGCTTTACTCACTCTCTAATCTTTTTCTTTAGCACAGTATTGCCACCAACATTCTCCTGGTTGATGAAATTATCCGAGCTGGGATGTCTTCTCTCAAAGGGTGATTGAATTCAAAATCAACTCTTCGAGAAGATGGAATTTAGTACCCTTTATATCTGACTACTTTTGTGTAGCCTGAGCCGTTCCGAATTTCCACACAATAAATGCAGTTTATATCTTTTGGGTCTTAGTCTCAAAAATATTTCATCAAGGTATAAAGAACACAAGAAATACATTTACAGTAAAGGAATAATAATTGAAATATTTCCCCAAGAGTCCTAAATCCCCACATATATGTTATATGCTATTGCAGTTTTTATAACATAGGATATTTATGATTCTTAGACCTTCTGGCAAATTTTAATTAACAACATAGAATTTTAGTGCACCCAAGTAAATTTCCAATTTATCAGAGGGTATAAATGTAGTAGGACCAAAATGTTTCATTTTCTCCCAAAATTCTTTCAGTGATTTCTTGCTGCTACTCTTTCCTCTTATAAATATGGCATATAGTTTTGGATTGCATTATTTATAGTATCTGACTCTATTTTGTATATCTATTATATTTTACCTGACTTTTTTGTATATATGATGAACAATTTATGCTACTGTGCTAGCTCTGGTAGCTCTCTGACTAGATGGTGAGGTGGAACAGGTCTCATCTGGAAAGATGAGATTTGTTGAAACCAACAGTGGGAAATAATTGTTTTTGGCTTAGAATGCAACTGTTCAGTATAGATATTATAGCAATACCTTTCTTGTTTGAAACTCTAGAATTAATCTATTATGCTTTTTATTGTTATCAGAGTTCTTGTGGTTAACTTCTTTCCATGGATGCTAGTTGATAAGAGACTAAAATATAGCAGGTGCATTAATGGAACTTTGGCCTGTTTGTGCATATAGAAGGTTCCTTTAACCATTTAATACCTTAGTTGAGAACCTATGATTTTATGGTCTGTTTTTTTCACTTAATATGTGGTCAACATCTTTCTAAGTCAATATTCAGAATTTTTTTTTTTTTTCAGACAGGGTCTCATTCTGTCACCCAGGCTGGAGTGCAGTGGCATGATCTCGGCTCACTGCAAGCTTTGCCTCCCAGGTTCAAGTGACTCTCCTGCCTTAGCCTCCCGAGTAGCTGAGATTACAGGTGTGCACCACCAGGCCTGGCTAATTTTTGTATTTTTAGTAGAGACGGGGTTTCACCATGTTGACCAGGTCAGTCTTGAACTCCTGACCTTCAGTGATCTGCCTGCCTCAGCCTCCCAAAGTGCTTGGATTACAGGTACAAGCCACCATACCTGGCCCAGTATTCAGACTTCTGAACCATCATTTATTTATGGTTACGTGGCATTGCATTGTATGGTTATACCACAATTTATTTTACTAATTCTGTTTTCAATTTTTATTGCTGTTATAAACAAAGGTCTCTTTTTCAAGCTTGTCTTTTTTCTATAGGATAGTCCTTTTATAATGGGCATACCATGCGTATGGCCAGATCTTTTCTGTGTAACATGTTTAAATTTTGAAATATTTAAAATATACCAAAAAGACGGAAAGTAGTGTAGTAAACACATTTGTACCCTTCACCTAGCTTTAACAAATAGTAACATTTTGCCATATTTGCTTCAGATTTTCTTTTCTTTTCTTTTCTTTTTTTCTGAGGCAGGGTCTCCCTCTGTCACCCAGGCTGGAGTGTAGTGGCATGATCTCAGCTCACTGCAACCTCCACCTCCCAGGTTCAAGTGATTCTCCTACTTCAGCCTCCTGAGTAGCTGGGATTACAGGTGCCTGCTACCATGCCTGGCTAATTTTGTATTTTTGGCAGAGCCTGGGTTTCGCCATATTGGCCAGACTGGTCTCGAACTCCTGACCTCAAGTGATCTGCCTGCCTTGGCCTCCCAAAGTTCTGAGATTACAGGTGTGAGCCACTGCACCTAGCCAGATTTTCTTTTAAGAAATACCAAAGTACAAAACGTTAAGATGCCACTTCCCCTACCCACTCCCCTACCTACTCCCCTACCCACTTCTTTTCCCACCCTTCCTCCCTAGAGGTGATCATTAATTCCTATGCACTTTTTTTTCACTCTTTATTCTTTTCTTTTCTTTTTTTTTTTGAGACAGAATTTTGCTTTTGTTGCCCAGTCTGGAGTTCAGTGGTGTGATCTCGGCTCACTGCAACCTCCACCTCCTGGGTTCAAGTGATTCTCCTGCCTCAGCCTCCTGAGTAGCTGGGATTACAGGCACCCACTACAGCGCTTGGCTAATCTTTTGTATTTTTAGTAGAGATGGGGTTTCACCGTGTTGGCCAGACTGGTTTTGAACTCCTGACTTCAAGTGATCCACCTGCCTTGGCCTCCCAAAGTGCCGGGATTACAGGCGTGAACCACTGCGTTGGGCCACTCTTTATTCTTTTGCATACCTGTGACAACATAAAAAATTCATTTGGAGTATTTATTTAACTTATTTAGAGACAGGGTGTCACTGTATCACCCAGGCTGGAGTGCAGTGGCACAATCATAGCTCACTGAAGCCTCAGACTCCTGGGCTCAAGCAATCCTCTCACCTCAGCCTCCTGGGTAGCTAGGACTATAGGCATATGACACCACACCTAGCTCTTAGGTGTGAATTTTTCTTTTTCTTTTTTTTTGTAGAGATGGGGTCTTGCTATGTTGCCCAGGCTGTTCTTGAATTCCTGGCCCCAAGCAGTCCCCCGGCCTTGGCCTCTCAAAATGCTGGAATTACAGGTATGAACACCCAGCCTTTTCTTGGGTTTTAAAAATGTATAAATTGTATCACTCTGTGGATATACTTTTGTGCTTTTATTTCCCACTTGATGGTTTTGAGACTTATTCATTCATTCATTTTAGCAATTTTGGAGTATTCCAGTGTGTTTCTTTAAAAAAACATTATGCAAACTTTTATTTAAAAAAACACAAAAATACAGCTTTTTTTTTTTTTTTACTTCAGTTATGTGGTATATTGCATTTTCCAATTAGTTCAAAGCTTTAATGCTCAAGGATGCCTCTGCTTTCAGTTGTACGTGGGCCTGAAGCATCCTAGGTTTTGGCAAGCAGACAGGAGATGCAACAAAAACCAAAATAGGAACATTAATGCAGGGCACATCTGTGAACATATTATACACTTGAAAATTACAGTATCAGTCAAATTGATGCAGTTTTTCACGTGAAATGAAACTATCTGCAACTGGCTTACACAAGTTTTTGAATCTGGACTGATATAATAAGTTATGTATATATTATGTATACATATATATTTTAAAAGTTTTGTTTACATCAAGTGGGATTGGCTTCTTTACATCAAGTGGGACTCTATGCTTCTACTTGTAAAATCTAAGCAGGGGATATTCCAGTGTATTGTATGTATGTATGTATGTATGTATGTAGAGACAGGGCCTCACTGTGTTGCCCAGGCTGGTCTTGAACACCTGGCCTCAAGTGATCCTCTTGCCTCAGCCTCCCCAAGTGTTGGGATTACAGGTGTGGGCCACCCCACCTGGTCTCCAGTATGTTTCTGTACTACAAGGTCATAGTCCAGTAAGTTAAAGAAAAAAACTTCAACATCAAAACTTTCAGAATATGTGTCAATGGCTTAGAAGAAAATACTAGAGATAATAGTAGAGACTTTTTCATGAAATGTTGCATTACCACTTCTTAATGGTGAGAATGAGTGTCAGAGACTCTAAGTTGAAAAGTGATTTAGAAGAGCTGGACTCTGAATATGAAGTCTTAAGAGTATCTTACCTTATTTGTTTTGCCTATGTTATTAATGCAGAGGAATGATATATGATAAAAATTGTATAAATACATTTAAAAAGCTCTTAACGGTAAATATAAAAAATGTATGAGTGATAAGAAAGTATTATGTCATGGTTGAAGTGATAGCATTTTTCTTTTAGTCTATGAAGTAATGGTGCATCTTATAATGAGTGACATTTTTAGATTCAATGAAATATGATACTGTTTATACCCTGGTGGACTCAATGCTAATATTTATTTAGGGTTTTACATGTATTCATAAGCACTGTTGGCCTATAGTTTTACATGTTCTACTTTCCTTGTCTAATTTTTGGATCAGTGACATATTAGCCTCATAAAAATGAGTTGAGGAATTATTACTCTATGTTTTCTGTGGAAGTTTGAGTTGGTAAGATAGAGGGTTATCTATTTCTTGACAGTTTTGTCTGAGCCTAGTAGTTTTTTAAATGGAAGGAATAGATTTTTGACTACTGATTCAATTTTCTTCATTATTTTGAGTCTGATTTTTTTTTTTTTTGGAAATGGAGTCTCCACTATCACCCAGGCTGTAGTGCAGTTGCACAATCTCAGCTCACTGCAGTCTCCGCCTCCTGGGTTCAAGCAATTCTCCTGCCTCAGAATCCTGAGTAGCTGTGACTACAGTCATGCACCACCATGCCCAGCTAATTTTTTTGTAGTTTTAGTAGAGACGGGGTTTCACCATGTTGGCCAGGATGGTCTCAATCTCCTGACCTTGTGATCCACCTGCCTTCCAAAGTGCTGGGATTACAGGCGTGAGCCACCACGCCTGGCAGGTCTCATGTTTTCTATTTCCTTTTGAGGCTGTTTTGATAATTTATATTTTTATAGAGATGCTTTATAAAATGATGCTTTTCCCCTTAAAGTCTTATCTTGTTTTATATTAGTCTAGCAATGCCAGCTCTATTTTAGTGCAGAGGATGAGGAAAGGATACTATTTTTCTAGTATCTTTTCTCATCCTTTTATGAAATTTCTTTGTTTTTAGGTATTAAGTGTGTCTCTAAAAACACATTATTGCTAGATTTTATTAATTTAATAACTCACTGCAACCTCGATCTCCTGGGCTCAAGGGATTCTCCTGCCTTAGACTCCCAAGTACTTGAGACTACAGGTGTGCACCACCATACTCAGCTCATTTATTTTTATTTTTAGTGGGGATGGGGGTCTCACTATGTTTCCCAGGCTGGTCTGGAACTTCTGAGCTGGACCAAGCCTCCTGCCTTGGCCTCCCAAAGTACTGGGATTACAGGAGTAACCCACTGAGTCCAGCCAGTTTTATTACTTTAAAAAATTCACTTGGATAGTAACTAGTGAGTTTAGTTTATTTTTGATGATTATTGATAGATTTATTTCTACCATATAATTTTGATACTTTTTGTTTATGCTTTAAAAAAAAATGCTTTCTCTTTTTACTACCTTCGATTAGATTGAGGCAATTTTGTCTACTCCCCATTTTTTCTCTCTGATGGTTTGGAAATGATATATTCTATTTTTATTACTGTAGGGTTAATTTAAAAATTTTAATTTGCATACTTAACACAGTAACTCTGCTCCTCTCTAACAATACAAAAGCCTTAAAACATTTTAAATACAGTAATTCCTCATGTGTTTAAATGTGTTCTCATTCAATATTTTAGTTTCATCTTATTTTTAAATCTCTTAAATTAGTTATAATAATAATCACTATTATTTTATAAAGTCAGTTTCTGTTTAGATTTTCCATGTGTTTATTCATTTCTTTGTTCACCACTCTTTCTTGCAGCTGTCTTCCTTCTGGGTTCACTTTCTTTCTTATTGCTATGTATTTCTTTGTCCTTCTAGTGTACATCTGGTAGTAATACTCTAGTTTTGCTTCCCTCAAAAAGTCTTTATTGCTCCTTACTATTAAGTGATAGTTTACTAAGTTACTCATTGTTTTCTATCACACTTTTAAAATATTATCTCATTGTTTTCTGCTATTGTACAGGCTTTATTATTATGACACATATTTCCAAATTTCCTTCCATAGGGTTTATACCAATTTGCATTCTCAATGGCAAGTTATAAACATGGGACCATTTTTACCTTTTTTTTTTTAAAACCCTCAGGTGATATAATTTCATGATCCACACCTGAGCATGGTGTAGGCCTAGAGCTTCAGTTTCTCATAGGCATCCTGAGCAGAGCAAGTTTTCCCATTACTTCACTTGGCAGGTGGGTGGAGTGCATCCAGCCTCTGTATTGGCCTCCATGAATATGCCTTTTTATGGCTCTTGTTTCATTTAGGGGCCTTAGCTTCAACTACTTCCTTCAAGTGTGGCCCTGTTTCTGTGTGGGTGTTAAAAGCCTGACATTTAGACTACATTTTACATCTAGTTTCTTATTTTCTCTGGCTTCTACAGTTCACCTTCAGTTTGTCACTCTGTTTTGGCTTCCTTTTGAAGAAAACTTCCCTTTCTCTTTTTTAAGCACAGCCATATAGTTTTTGTTTTGTTTGCTCTTTATTTACTTTAATGGTAAAATATACATAACATAAAATTTACCCTTTTAACCCCTTTTAAGTGTATAGTTCAGTGGCATTAGGTATATGTGCGTTGTTGTGCAACCATCACCACCACCCATCTCTAGTATGTCTTTTCCTTGCAAACCTGAAACTCTATACCCATTAAACAATACCTCCACATTTCCCCCTCCCCCAGCCCTTATTAACCATATTCTACTTTCTGTCTATAAATCTGACTACTCGTACTTTATATGAATGAGATCATACAGTCTTTAGATGACTGGCTTATTTCACTTAGCATAATGTTGTCTAGGTTCATTCATATTGTAGCATGTGTCAGAATTTCTTTCTAAGGCTGAATAATATTCCATTATATGTACCTACCACATTTTATTTATTTATTCATCCATTGATGGGCACTTGGGTTATTTCTACTTTTGACTATTATAAATAATGCTGCTATGAACATGGGTGTGCAAATATCTGTTTGTTCCTACTTTCAGTTCTTTTGAATATATACCAAGAAGTAGAATTGCTGTATCACATGGTAATTCTATTTTTAATTTCTTAAGGAATTTCTTTACATTTTTATACTCACCAGCAGTACACAAGGGCACTAATTTATATCTTCACCAATATTTGTTATTTTTTGATAACAGCCATCCTAATGGGTATGAAGTGGTATCTCATTGCAAGCCATACATTTCCTCTAGCATTTTTATGTTTGTATATTAGGGGTGAGGTGGAGGGTGGTCCACATTAGCTAAGACTGCTATGTGCTAGAACTGCTGGACCTATCTATTTTTAATGCATGTGTTAGTCTGTTCTCATGCTGCTGATAAAGACATACCCGAGACTGGGAAGAGAAAGAGGTTTAATTTGATTTACAGTTCTGCATGGCTGGGGAGGCCTCAAAATCATGGCAGGATGTGAAAGGCACTTCTTACATGGTGGTGGTAAGAGAAAAATGAAGAAGGAAAAGTGGAAACCCCTGATAAACCCATCAGATCTTGTGAGACTTATTCACTATCACAAGAATAGCATGGGGAAGACCAGCCGCCATGATTTAATTACCTCCCACTGGGGCCTTCCCACAAAACATGAGAATTCTGGGAAATAGAATTCAAGTTGAGATTTTGGTGGGGGCACAGCCAAACCATGTAATTCTGCCCTGGCCCCTCCCAAATCTCATGTCCTCACATTTTAAAACTAATCATGCCTTCCCAACAGTCCCCCGAAGTCTTAACTCATTTCAACATTAACTGAAAAGTCCACAGTCCAAAGTTGCATCTGAGACAACGCAAGTCCCTTCTGCCTATGAGCCTGTAAAATCAAAAGCTAGCTAGTACTTCCTAGATATAATGGGGATACAGGTATTGGGCAAATACAGCCATTCCAAATGGGAGAAATTGACCAAAACAAAGGAGTTACAGGGCCCATACAAGTCTGAAATCCAGTGGGGCAGTCAAATTTTAAAGCTCCAAAATGATCTCCTTTGACTTCAGGTCTCACATCTAGGTTATACTGGTGCAAGAGTTGAGTTCCCATGGTCTTGGGCAGCTCTGCTCTTGTGGCTTTGCAGGATACAGCCTCCCTCCTGGCTGCTTTCATGAGCTGGCATTGAGTGACTGTGGCTCTTCCAGGTGCACAATGCAAGCTGTCGGTGGCTCTACCATTCTGGGGTCTGGAGGAAAGTGGCCCTCTTCTCACAGCTCCACTAGGCAGTGCCCCAGTAGGAACTCTGTGTAGGGGCTCTGACACCTCATTTCCCTTCCACACTGCCCTAGCAGAAGTTCTCCTTGAGAGTCCTGCCCCTGCAGCAAACTTCTGCCTGGCATCCAGGTGTTTCCACACGTCTTCTGAAATCTAGGTGGAGGTTCCCAAACTTCAATTACTGACTTCTATATACCCGCAGGCTCAATACCACATGGAAGCTCCCAGGGCTTGGGGCTTCCACCCTCTAAAGCCACAGCCTGAGCTCTATGGCCCCTTTCAGCCATGGCTGGAGCAGCTGGGACATAGGGCACCAAGTCCCTACACTGCACATACCATGGGGACCCTGGGCCTGGTCCACAAAACTACTTTTTCCTCCTGGGCCTCTGGGCTTGTGATGGGAGGGGCTGCTGTGAAGGTCTCTGACATGGTCTGGGGCCATCTTTCTAGTGGTCTTGGGGATTAAGATTACACTCCTGGCTACTTAGGCAAATTTCTGCAGCCCACTTGACTTTCTCCCTAGAAAATGAATTTTTCTTTTCTGTCGCATAGTCAGGCTGCAAATTTTCTGAACTTTTATGCTCTGTTTCCCATTTAAAACTGGATGATGCTTTTAACAGTACCCAGGTCACCTCTTGAATGCTTTGCTGCTTAGAAATTTCTTCTGCCAGATAGCCTAAATAATCTGTCTCAAGTTCAAAGTTCCACAAATCTCTAGGGCGTGGGCAAAATGCTGTCTGTCTTTGCTAAAACATAACAAGAGTCACCTGTGATTCTGTTCCCAACAAGTTCCTCACCTCCATCTGAGACCACCTCAGCCTGGACCTTATTGTTCATATTAGTATCAGCATTTTTGTCAAAGCCATTCAAAAAGTCTCTAGGAAGTTCCAAACTTTCCGGCCGTCTTCTGAGCCCTCCAAACTGTTCCAGCCTCTGCCTGTTACCCAGATTCAAAGTTGCTTCCACATTTTTGGGTATCTTTTTAGCAACACCCCATTCTACTGGTATCAATTTACTGTATTAGTCCATTTTCACACTGCTGATAAAGACATACCTGAGACTGAGAAGAAAAAGGGGCTTAATTGGACTTACAGTTTCACATGGCTGGAGAGGCCTGAGAATCATGGTGGGAGGCAAAAGGCACTTCTTACATGGCAGTAGCAAGAGAAAAATGAGGAAGAAAGAAAAGTGGAAACCTCAATAAACCCATCAGATCTCGTGAGACTTACTATCATGAGAATAGCAGGGAAAAGACCAGCCCCCATGATTCAGTTACCTCCTACTGGGTCCCTCTTACAAGATGTGGGAATTTTGGGAAATACAATTCAAGTTGAGATTTGGGTGGGGGCACAGCCAAACCATATCAATGCAAATTATTTAATTTTTCTGTCTGTTGGAGAATGTCCAACTTTTAAGTACATAAAAAATTCATGACAGTTCCCTTAAAAATAAAAAAGACTTTATCCTAAGATTGTTTCATAAATCTCCCAGCTACAGTTAAAGTATCATGAGCCAAGAATCGTTATCCCCCTGTCTGCCATTCTCCTAACTGCTTGTTTCTAACCTATCTTTTTTTACAGTTCTTTCTGTAACAATAACTATTTCTTTGTGATCACTTTATTGGTGCCATCACTATTGCTTTATGTTTTGATCCTGTCTCATAGTCATACATTACTACCCTCCCAGCCTCCCACAATACCACTGCCGTCCCAGGATTTTGGCTCTTGAACATAATTCAGTTTAATATCTCCAGGTATTAAGGCCTTGTAACAATCCATTCACTCTTCCTTTACAGCTGCCTATATAATTGTCAAAGAGATCTAGGGGAGCAAGGATATAGTCATTAAGGACATCCCCAGTGACTCTGTAAATAGTCTTGCTTTCCTTATTCTATTCTATATTGAAGTCTTTAATGAGGAAATCAGGTGCCCCATGAATTAGATTTAATCTTCAATCATACTTTTTCCTGGCCTGATGTTTAGGCTAATAGGAAAGGGACAGAGATGTGAACCTGGAAGATCAGTGTTTTGGTTGGCTTTAGTGAAAAACAACATATGCTGCTAATCATTTTATAAAGATAGCCTTACAGTATTGAATTAATTGTGGATTCCTGACTACCCTGCTCTTTAGCTATTTCGTAAATATTAGCCCTTCTTTAAAGAGGACACTTGAGGAACTGAGCTGGGTCTTCAGCATAGGGATATTATGTTTGAGGATGACATAGAGAGAAGGGAAGTGCCAGGGTGCTGGTATTTCCCTAGAGCCCATAGGTGATAAGAATGGGTTTCCCATGGGCCTGACTTGCCATCTTCTCCATGCTTGGCAGAGTTCTTGGCATGAAAGAACTGAGCTAATGATGGTTACAATGAATAATGACAACAGTCTCCTTCCTTCTGAGACTTTTTCAATTGCTTAGTCCAAGAATCACCTGGCATACCCCTATGTCTGTTTGCTGCCTGGGCCAGGATGAAGCCAAGCACCTTGTTGGACAAGTAGCCTGTGGGCCTGTATCTGGCCTCTGCCCATAACTTGGAGATAAATTTAGATGCAGAGGTTGAGGAATAGGTTTGGGCCATATGCTTGCCTGGCAGGTGCTTCACAAAAGCTCAAAATGCATAAGGAAAGGATTTGAGAGCAGTGAGCTTAAAATGATTTTTCCTATTGCCTCTTCCCATCTATAGCCCTGGTGCTGTATACAAGGGCCAGTTGGTCATGCATTGTTAGTGGGGGTGCTGTTAATATGTGGGAGACACCATTCATTGTGCTTGACTTTTCTATCAATTGTAGAACTTCTTAGAGATTGTAGGATGTTTCACAACCCTGGCATCCAGGCACTAAAGGCCAGTAGCACCCTCCATTCTTTGTGACAGCCAGAGATGCCCCTGTGTTTCCAGATATGCTCAGGAAGATGGTACCATTGAAGGAAACTTTAACTGATCAGGAGTCTACTTACTCATACATTGTTTGGATACGTGGTCCTTTGTCTTCACTAAACCTTAGTCTTAAAAGTACTCTTTTCTACTCTATGTCCCAATCTAGTTTGGAGAATGTGGTAGACTATCCTATGGGAAGGACAGTGTTGGAAACCCTGTGTGTCATGGAGTTGTCTTTGTGAAACAGGGTTGGGTTGGCAATTAAGAATGTTGGGGCTGTGCTTGGTGCCTCATGCCTGTAATCCCAGCACTTTGGGAGACTGAGGTAGGAGGATCGTTTGAGCCCAGGAGTTCAAGAGCAGCCTGGGCAACATGGCAAGACTTCATCTCTACAAAAAATAAAAAATTAGCCAGGCATGGTGGCATGCACCTGTAGTCCCAGCTACTCGGGAGGCTAAGTTGGGAGGATCACTTAAAATGAGGAGTTCAAGGTCATAATGAGCTTTGATTGCACCACTACACTCCAGCTTGGGTAACAGAGCAATAGCCTGTCTCTAAAACAAAACAAAAAAGAAGAATGTCAGCTCTGGAGCCATAATGTGGAACCATATTCCACCTCTGCCATCTATCAGCTGTTTGACGTCAGGCTAGTCACTTAGCCTCAGTTTTCTAGTCTATAAATGGAAGATAATGTTTTATCTATCTTGCAGCATTGTTGTGAGGATAAGTCAGTATATGTTGATTGCTATACACAGTGCTTGAGCCATACTTTGTGCTTAACAACTGCTTAGCTACTATTATTTTTATTATCATCAATAGTTATGCATCAGTATGCATTGGGCATGCAGTTTGTAATATAAATAGAGCAAAATCAACTAATGACAATAACTCTGCAGACTTCTGCCTCTAGCAGAAGTGTCAACACTGCTTTGGCTGTGGGACCAAGATCCTGCTGCCTGGAGGCAGATTGGAGAGTGTGCCACAGGGGTTTGCCAAATACATGTTTGCTTTCCTGTTTCCCCCTTTGGCATTCTCTCAGTCTCTTCCCCAGAACTGTGACTGATGAGATATGCAGTTTGGGGGACCTAATGTTGCTGAAAGGTCACAAGGCCTATAAAGCCATTTTTTCTACAGTGCAGTGAAAATATTTCTGCCTAAGCACTGTGTGACATGAAGTGAGAGCCCTTTTCTGTTACTTTATTACTATCACATTAAACTTTCTAGAGATGCAGGCTTAACCTTACACCTATATGTGTGTAAGCTAAGGGAGTAGTTTGGAGGTACCAAGAATGTCCTGACATTCAAACTTGCTACCTCCTATAGCTAAAATTCCAACATTAGCAATTTTTTTGTTTGGGTTTTTGTTTTAAAAGTCAGTATGTAGAAAAGAGTTATAGCAGGCCCAGGTTTTATCCTTTGAAAGGCCTGCTTTCAAGGTTGGAACTTGGTTGGCATCTGGGAATTTGGATTTGGGAGTGTTCCCACTACCCTGTGTCCAGACTGTCAATGTGATTTATGCTGAATACCTGCTTTTCTTTTAGGAATTTGGAATTTTGGGTACATATGGGTACATAGGCATGTAGTTGCTATATAATTGACCTCTAATAAAGATCCTGGACTCTGAGTTTCTAATGTGCTTTCCTGGTTGGCAACATTTTACATATTGTCAATTTGTTGCTGGAAAAATTAAGAACATCTTGCCTGACTCCACTGAGAGAGGACCTTGGAAATTTGCACTTAACTTTCCTCTGGACTTATCCCATGTGCCAGATGTGATGATTTGCTGATTTTGCTTTGTATCATTTCTCTGTAATAAACTATAGCCATGGTGAATTCTGAATTATTGAACCCCAGAAGTGTTCTTGTGAGCCCCTGCCACAGCAAGTATTCTGGACATCAAAGAAAAGAACACTAGAGATCAATATCTGAGCAAAATTCTTCAATGAGGAGAGATCCAAGATGGCCGATTAGCAACAGCTCAGGAATGTAGCTCCCAGTGAAAGCGCAGAGAGCGAGTGGATGCTGCAATTGCAGACGAATTTTTGATGCCCACAGACTGGGAGATTCCTGGCAAAGGAGCCACACGGGTCGCCAGCGCGACTCTTTTGGCCGGCGTGGCTGTTTTGCCAGCGCCCCGGCGCGGCACTTCTCGGTGCGGAGTATATGGGACTGGCTGCCCTTTTAGTCGGGCTCGGCTGGTCCCATCCCCACAAGGAGAACAGCAATTGGAAGCGCTGAGGACTGAGTTTCACAGCAAGCACAGCTGAACCTGGGAAGGCCTAGCTCTGTGGGGAAGGGGCGCCCCCCGAAGGAAAACTAAGAAACAGAAAAAACTTCATCACCAACAAGCCGGGCGTCCACTCAGAGACCCAATCTGAAAGTCGGCAATTACAAAGACGACAGGTGGATAAATCCACAAAAATGGGAAGAAACCAGTGCAAA
>CAUYQU010081923.1:0-58949 GCA_963574635.1 Cheracebus regulus
AATTTCAGGCATGTGCTATCATGCCTGACTAATTTTGTATTTTTAGTAGAGATGGGATTTCTCCATGTTGGTCAGGCTGGTCTCGAACTCCTGACCTTAGGTGATCCGCCCACCTTGGCCTCCCAAAGTGCTGGGATTACAGGCATGAGCCACCACGTCCGGCCCACTGTTACGTTTCTTAACTGCTCAGCCACAAATTGAGTTCACAGTTTACCGGCCAGGGCCCTGCCCGTAATTCTTCCAAATGAACTTAAGGAAGGGGACACATTAGAAGCATGGAGGACGTGTTTCTCCCTGTGGCAAGCGCTGTCCCGCTGGGCCCTATGACCCTGTGAAGGAGCATCCTGGGCAGTGTGCGGTGTTGTCCCATTGTATCCTGATGCTTCCTGACAAGTTATGCAAAAATTACAAAATAAATTCACAGGGAAAATACCCATTTGTTTTTTCCCCTCCTCACAAAATAACTTTCTGCTTCAGAAGTGAGGGGAATTCTGCGGTTCTAGGCTGTCCTGGGAATCCCTGCCATTGCTGAATGTGTTTGGGATTAGATAAGGCGCCGGGTCCTGCCACCGAGAATGACCATCCCGCCTCCTCCAGGGGAAGCAACACGGGTGACGGGGGAGGCTCCTCACTTGGGGTGAGGTAATGGTCTGCTCCTGACGAAGCCCCAGCTCACTGGGACCTTCGGGAACAGCAACCAGGATGGCAGAGGACACACCCACGTTCCTCCAGGAATAAGGAAAAAAACTGGGACAAGCTGACCCCAAGCAGAGAGGACTCGGGGAAGACACAATAAATGCTGTCAAAGCCGTGACAGGCCATGTGTCCTGGGATGGTGTGTGCCGTGCACGGCCCCAGGGGGCAGGAGTGGGGTTACCCAGTACCACCCTTCCATCCTCATGTTGGTCTGGACCCCAGGATTTGCTGAGAACAAACCCGGGCAGACCAGAAATTCCAGCCTAGGGGCCAGGCAGGGTGGCTCATGCCTGTAATCCCATACTTTGGGAGATGAAGTGAGCAGGTCACAAGGTCAGGTGTTCAAGACCAGCCTGACCAATATGGTGAAACCCCATCTCTACTAAAAATACGAAAAAAAAAGTAGCTGTGTGTGGTGGTGCGAGGCTACAGGCCCAGCTACTCGGGAGGCCGAGGCAGGATGGCTTGAGCCCGGGAGGTGGAGGTTGCAGTGAGCTGAGATCGTGCCATTGCACTCCAGCCTGGGCGACAGAGCAAGACTCTTGTCTCAAAAAATGAAAGAAAGAAAAGAAATTCCAACCTAACCTGGAGCAGGGCCCAAGGACACTGAGTCTGGGAGATTCCCACACACGACCCAAGACCAGCCAGGGGTCCAGCTTGCTTGCCCCAGAATCTGGTTCTGGTGAGAATACACCTGCTAGGTCAACCCGAATCTAAACCTTCGCCTCCCAGTGGCACCCAAGGAAGGGTCTCTAGGAGCAGGACCAGGGCAATGGTGGGTGGAAACCCAAAAACCCAAATCACAGGTGGTGGCTTTCACCAAGAATATCCCTCCACGGCCATGCTGGCATCGCTTCATTCTGAATATCTGTGTTTGGGAAATATTTTGATTTCATTACAGTGAGATTTTTAAAATTAGATTTGACTTTCATTTAAATAGCAGCAAAAACCACTGGTTCTTTTTAAAACATGTAACCTAGGCCCGGCACGGTGGCTTAAGCCTGTAATCCCAGCACTTTGGAAGGCTGAGGCGGGCAGATCACGAGGTCAAGAGATCGAGACCATCCTGGACAATATGTTGAAACCCCAACTCGACTGAAAATACAAAAATTAGCTGGGCATGGTGGTGTGCGCCTATAGTCCCAGCTACTCGGGAGGCTGAGGCAGGAGAATCGCTTGAACCTGGGAGGCGGAGGCTGCAGTGAGCTGAGATCACACCACTGCACTCCAGCCTGGCAACAGAGTGATATTCCATCTCAAAACACAAAACAAACAAACAAAAATGTCTCCTAGAGGGAAACTCAGAGATGAGGGAATAAATTAAGTCTTCAGCTTTCCATTGAAAACATCTCACAATTCATATCTCTACTGTAAGGATGGCCACAAAGTCATATCTGCCAGTCAATCGCACAATGGAGAAATCGTTGACATAAAGTCTGTTTTCCCTGCTCCAGGCTAAGTTCCATGTGGGGAGAATCTAAGTTTGACCTTAAACAGTCTGCACAGTGTCTGGCACACCACAGGCACTCAAAAATGCGTGATGAAATGACCTAGATGTCCAACGGATGAATGGATAAATAAAATGTGGTCTCTATCCATGCAGCACAGTACTATTTAACCTTATAAAGGAATGAAGTTCTGTGTTACAATGTGACGACCCTCAAAACACTATGCTAGTTGAAGGGAGCAGACATATGAAGATACACATTGTATGATTCTTGTGATAGGAAATATTCAGGATAAGTAAATCCACAGAGATAGAAAGCAGATGGGTGGCTGCCAGGGGCTGAGACGACATGGACTAGAGCATGACCGCTTAATGGGCATAAAGTTTCCTTTGGGGGGTGATAAAAATGTCCTGGAACTAGATAGAGGTGACAGCTGCACAACACTGGGTGTGTACCGAGTATCAGCCGCATGCAGCCAGTGGTTAATTTCATATCGTGTAAATTTTGCTTCTCTTTTTTTTGTTTTTGAGATGGAATCTTGCTCTGTCACCCAGGTTGGAGTGCAGTGGCGAGATCTCAGCTCACTGTATCCTTCGCCTCCCAGGTTCAAGTGATTCTCCCGCCTCAGTATCCCGAGCAGCTGGGATTATAGGTGCCTGCCACAAGGCCTGGCTAACTTCTGTATTTTTAGTAGAGATGGGGTTTCACCATGTTGGCCAGGCTGGTGTCGAACTCCTGACCTCATGATTCACCCACCTCAGCCTCCCAAAGTGCAGGATTATAGACGTGAGCCACCGCACCCAGCCCAATACTTTTTTTTCCTGAGGTGGAGTTTCACTCTTGTCACCCAGGATAAAGTACAATGGCACAATCTTGGCTCACTGCAACCTCGGCCTCCCAGGTTCAAGCAATTCTCCTATCTCAGCCTCTTGAAAAGCTGGGATTACAGGCACACACCACGCCTGGCTAATTTTTGTATTTTTAGCAGAGATGGGGTTTTTCCATGTTGGCCAGGGTGGTCTGGAACCACTGACCTCAGGTGATCCACCCACCTTGGGGCCTCCCAAAGTGCTGGGATTACAGGCGTGAGCCACCATGCTCGGCTCCAACATACTTTCTTGAGACAGCTCTCGCTCTATCACCCAGGCTGGAATGCAGGGGTGCAATCTCTGATCACTGCAGCCTCGACCTTCCCAAGTTCAAGCAATCCTCCCACCTCACCCTCTTGAGTAGCTGGGATTACAGGTGCATGACACTATGCTTGCCTAATTTTTCAATTTTCTGAAGAGACAAGATCTCATTTATTGCTCAGAACAGTCTGAAACTCCTGGGCTCAAGTGATCCTCCTGCCCCAGCCTCCCAAAGTGTTGGGATTACAGGTGTGAGTCACCACACCCAGCCAGTACAATTTTTTTAATTAAAAAAAAAAAAACTGTTGAATAAATGAGTCTACATGTTCCAGCTGAACTGTATGTTGCTTTGTGAAAGCCAAGAGGACAAGACTGTCTCTCATGGACAGATGTGTGCTGTCTTCACAGAAAATGAGTGTGGTCCTGATAGGGCATGGCTCACACCCTGCCCACTTCCCTCCTTCTCTGCCACCAGTCATGCACTACAAACGGACCGTCACATGGCCTGATGGGACAATGTGACCTCTGACAGCTATAAGGAACTGTGGTAGCAGAGTCCAAGGTGCCAAGGAGAGTAGCCTGTGAGGTGGGGGCAGCCCATGGAACTGACTCCACTGTGTGTGGGGGTTTTTCACTCTGTGTTTTGTAGATTGTGTAGCCCAGCCTTGCAAGTATGTATGCCATTTAAAAATCGAGGAGGGAGAGAGTGAGCTGATGATATCTCATGATGTCAAGACTTCCTCCCTAGCCCAGACGGGCCAGGGTGAGGGAAGGACAGATGTAAGTAGAAAGGAGAGGTCTGGGAGCCACCTGCACCTGTGGCACACAGGAGGGACCCTCACCCTGAAAGGGACTCTTCAGGGAAGAAATCCCAACTTATGATCTCTGATCCCAGACACCTGTGTGTAGGGGATCACTACCGTTTATTCACTGAGTGCATGAAACTCCCTAAACCATGAGAGAAGCCAAAGCCTGTTTCTGACTTGCCTTAGCAAAAATAACGGAACAAAGGTGGTGGGGGCTGGGTGCGGTGGCCCACTCATGCCTGTAATCCCAGCACTTTGGGAGGCTGAGGCGGGTGGATCACCTGCGGTCAGGAGTTCGAGACCAGCCTGACCAACATGGTGAAACCCTGTCTCTACTAAAAATACAAAACTTAGCCAGGCATAGTGGCAGGTGCCTGTAATCCCAGCTACTTGGAAGGCTGAGGCAGGAGAATCACTTGAACCTGGGAGGCAGAGGTTGTAGTGAGCTGAGATCGTTCCATTGCACTCCAGCCTGGGTGACAGAGTGAGACTCCGTCCCAAAAAATAAATAAAGGGTGGTGGTGGAGGGGGATCTTGGTGACAAATAATGAGTCTGTCCTAACCCAGGGGTCAGCAAACTACAGCCTGAGAGCCAAGTCCATCCCACAGGCTGTTTCATTAAAGCCTGTGAGCTAAGAACGGTTTTTACCATTTTAACACATTGCGTTTGCTGTTGTTATTGCTTTAAAGAAAGGAATATGGAACACTCTGTGGCTCACCAGCCTAAAATCCCAACCCGCATAAGCTTGAGGTAATCAACCCACTTGCAGAGTAGAAGCACTTGGACTTCATCTGTCCTCACAGGTTAATGGACTCTAAACTTCAGCCACAGGAAACGTAAAAGTGAAATCTTTACGAGTCTCTGCAGCCCTCGGGGAATGCCTGTGGTTCCAGGTACTGCCTAAACTGCCTGCTGAGGCTATTTCTGTACCAAGAGAACGGGCTGGCCAAAATGTCAGGACCCAGACAGACTCTCCAACCAGGAAGTGGCTTTCCTCCTCTCCCTGGAAGCACAAGACCAACAGGAACAGCCTGACCAAAGCAGCTCTTGGGATCACATGATTTTGTTGTTTGCAAAACCCTATGACGCTTGCAGTGAGATTTTGTTGAGGGGCCTTGGATCTTGCAAATGTTCCTCTCTCGGCAGCCCTTTCCTCACTGTCATGAACCCGACCTCCACTCCCTGTCACTCAATGCTGAGCAGCTAGCCTAGGGCTCAGAGGGTGGGCACAGCAGCAGCCCTTGGGTGGGAGACAACTGCAATGGGACAGCCACAGGGGGGCCCAGGAACCCACCTGGAAACCTGCACTAGCCTCAAGACAGCGCTCTGGCCCTGCTTCCCTGCTGGTCGCTACCAGTTCCTGCCTGTCTGACTACGGAAAGGCAGGTGAGCAGGAAGCTGCAGCAAAGCCTGCAAGGGTCACAGTGTTCAGAGCCGACAGCAAGGCGCTCCTGATGGTGATCTGGTGACCGCGGCGGCAGCCTCAGCCCAGCCTCTGCTGTGGGGAAATCCAGGCTTCCTGCATGGTCACTGGGGTTGGATGCTGGATGTGCTGTGAGGGGCCTAATTGTTCCCCGAGTGCTCAGGGCATTAACAGGATTTGGTTCCCCCTCGGTTGGCAGGGCATCACCGAGGCACTGATGTGGCCACAGCCTCAGCTGCAGACAGAAGAGCGTGCCAAGGCTCGAGGAGGGCTCAGAATGGAAACTGGGCCGTCCATTTAGAAAGCGGCCTCTGGAGGCCGGGACTGGTGGCTCACGCCTGGAATCCCAGCACTTCCAGAGGCTGAGGTGGGCAGATCACCTGAAGTCAGCAGTTTCACCTGGGCGATGTGGGGAAACTGTCTCTACTAAAAATACAAAAATTAGCTGGGCATAGTGGTGGGCGCCTGTAATCTCAGCTACTCAGGAGGCTGAGACAGGAGAATTGCTTGAACTCAGGAGGCGGAGGTTGCAGTGAGCCGAGATCATGCCATTGCACTCCAGCCTGGGTAACAAGAGCAAAACTCCATCTCAAAAAAAAAAGAAAGAAAAAGAGTCCTCTGGGGAGGTACTGGGTGTGGACGGCACACCAAATGAGAATAAGGTAACCTCTCCACACACACAGGCACAAAGACACACACACAAACATGGACACAGACACACACAGGCACATACACAGAAACACACAAACACACATGGGCACACATATGCACAGACACACAGAGACTCACACAGACACAGGCACACTGAGGCACATACATACAGACATGCACACACAGGTGCACACACAGGCACCCATACACAGACCTCCACACACACAAATGCACAGGCACACACACACACACAGGGGCACACCCAGGTGCACACAGCTCTGACTGGCCATCAGCCCACTGAGCTGTCTCCACAGGGAGCCAGTGAAAGGAACTGAGGCCAGGCTGAGCACAACCTGCCTGTTTCCTAAGCCTCTTACTTCTTCACAATCACCAACAGGCCTAGAAGCTTCCCTCTTCACAACTCCTAGATCAGGGCCTGGCACACCACAGGTATTTGATAAACATGTCTTTACTAAACCCACTGCCAGAGCCCCTCACTCCTACAATCACCCACGTCCCTCTTCCTAGTGAGTGCGGAGGACTGGACTGGTTCCTGGATTAGAGTTTCAGGGGCCTCTTAGTTCCCCACCAGCAAGAATGAGGACTATGACCCATTTCAAGTGAGAGTGTGGCGTGTGTAGCTAGCACAGGATTGGTCAGCCCGAAACACGGGCCTTGTCCTTCCTCTGTACGCCTGGCTGGGCTGCCTGGGACAATTTCCTCGACTTTGGCTGGCTCATCTGCAAGGAGGGGCTGGGCTGCTGGACCCCTGGTGTCTTCTGCTCTCATGCCAGGCTCTGCGATGGGGCACTGTTGGCTTGCCACATGCTCCCTATGGGTGTGCTAAGAGTCACCACCGTTTTACAAGCAGAAAAGTTGCTGTTTGGTGGAAAAGTAATTTTGACGGCACAGTGGGCTGGAAAAGGGCAGGGTCAGCCCAGGGACCTGACCTTCAGGACAGTGTCTGGGTGTCTCAGCAAGAGCCTGGGTTCAGAGCTGTAGGCAACACACAGTGAGAATCTCAGCCAAAGGAGGAGAGGAGTAAAGCGATTCAGGAGACGTGGCATCTCCTTTAATCCACACCAACCTGTGGGATGAGTATTATGCTTTCCGCCTCCCTGGTGAAACAGCAGCCTCGGAGAGGTGGTAACCGGCCATGGGACCCAAACTGGAGGCAAAGCCCGGGTCGGAACCCAGATCCACACCCAGGGACCCTGCTCTTTCACTCCCAGGGCTGCCTCCTGAGTCACAAGGCTTACTGGCCTAGTGTCCATGGTGAGCTCCCAACACTGACCATGAGCCCTACCATGAGCCGCAGGCTCTCGCCATGAAGCCTGGGCGCCATCCCACAGAAGCACATGACTGACAAACCATCCCTGCTGCGGCTGAGTGGAGGGTGTGGAAGTCCCTAGCAGAGTTTCAGAACAGAACAGACCAGACCCTGGTAAAGGTCAGCTTCCCATCTGCCCTCCGAGGTGTGGTGAGGTCTCAGGTCTCTGTTCCCACATCAGTGTCCATTCGTCACAGGACCTCTCCCCACGGAGAGAACTCACTTCTCCATTTCCTTCCGCAAACCATGTGACGGCAATGGCAGGAGTTTGTCATAGGGCCCAAGACAAAGCTGAAGCAGCCTGTTCCATTCTGTCAAACTCGGGAACCTGGAGAGTCTGAGTTCTAGGCTGGGAATTCCCAGGGAGAAGGGCTGAGATACGTGGCTGCTGAGGTGTCGCTGAGCCCACTGCCACACCAACCTCTGCCCCTGCAGGGCACAGACTTGTCTGCCCAGGAGCTGCCTGGGCACAGAAGCTATTGCCTTTGCTTCTGAGCCTCTACCCTAAAACCTGGAGGTGGAAGGCAACACGATTCCTCATGAGCGGAGGCCCCTGCCTGCCTTAGGTTTCAGAGTCCTGCCCCTCTTTAAAGCCCCCATCAAAAAGGCAATTTGACACAGCACTAAAAACAGGCTCTGAGTCAAAGGCCTTGGTGCAAAGCCTTGATCCTACCACTTCCTCATGCAGCCAGGAACAGGAGTTCAGCTGTTCCCAAAGCTGGCACAAGGAGCCACAGCTGGAAACAACAGGTATTCAGCACTCCACGTTCCAAACATTCGGCGCCAGACAGACACTGCATACAGAGGGCCTGCAGAGAGTTCGCAGAACCAGTCTTGAAACACGGCACTTGTCCTGCCTCTGCATGCCTGGCCGGACTGCCTGGGACAATTTCCTCGACTTTGGTCGGCTCATCTGTAAAGGAGGGGCTGGGCTGCCGGATCCCCGGTGCCCTCCACGTTCATGCCAGCGGCCTCCCCATGCTCCCAGGCTGAACTGGAAGGTAGAGGGTGGAAATGGAGAAAAAGAGTTAACAGCCTGCCCCCAGCAGGGCACCTCACCCCACATCAGAGAGGGGAAAGATGCATGGGCACTGCTCACAGGGACTGGGAAAGAAGGGGCCGGGCAGGCGCTTACTGAGCTGGGACTGTCCGCAGATGAGTCCCGGTGGAGCCTGACCTGTGCCCTGGTGACGTGGAGGAGCAGGCACTGAAGGGGGATGTTTGCTTCCACCTGCGATTTTGGCAGGTGGGAGGGCCCCTGGGCAGGCAAGGAGTGAAAAGCAGCCAGGTGCAGGGCCCTGAAGACACTAGTCGGGCACCCAGCCTGTCACCCATGTGGCCAAGTGGGAGTGGAGGGGCCTCAGTGGTCCCACAGCTTTCTAAGAAAAAGCCCTAAAAGGGCTTTTCAAAAAGGGGCCTAAAGCCATGTGGCTGCCCCCTGAAGAAGGAATTGGAATGGAAGGAGACCAAAGATGGGGCTAGGAAGAAGCTGAAGTCCATCATGTCAACATGGCCATGTGGCAGAGTCACCCACAGAGGCAGCGCCAGAGCAAGACCAGAGGCGGGCTGGCAGCCATGACACAGTGTGCCCCTCCCCAGGCAGCTTAGGAAGACGGAGGGGGAAGCTGAGAGCATGGGATATACCCTCTGCTCCGAGCCCTGGGGCTTGAAGCCTGGCCAGCCCTGGACAGGGAGGGAAAAGCTTTAAGTCAGACGTAAAGATTTAATAAAGGAATATGGGCTGGGCATGGTAGTTCATGCCTGTAATCCCAGCACTTTGGGAGGCCAAGGCAGGTGGATCACCTAAGGTCAGGAGTTCAAAACCAGCCTGGCCAACATGGTGAAAACCATGTCTACTAAAAATACAAAAATTAGCCAGACATGGTGAGGGGCACCTGTAGTCCCAGCTACTCTAGAGGCTGAGGCAGGAGAATTGCTTGAATCCGGGAGGCGGATGTTGCAGTGAGCCGAGATCGTGCCATTGCACTCCAGCCTGGGCAACAGAGCAAGACTCCATCTCAAAAAATAAATGTAATAATAACAATAATAACACCGAGTATGACTAGAAAGCCATAGGATATACCTGAGAGGTCATTAGGGGTGGAAAGAGACTTAACCTGGCAGAATTTTAAAGCAGTGATTTAGGGGGAATTAAATCAAATTGAGCCTGCTTACAATCGCATTACCCTCAGATGTGTACCCAAGGGCAGCTGAGGCTGCGTACTGAGCAGCATTGTGTGAGTTGCACGGAGGCTCGGACCAGGCAGTAAGGGCAAGCATTCTTACCTTTCCGAGCTTCAGCTGGGGGGTAATAATACCCTCTGGGTTACCAGGGAGGGTGAGATGAGCAAGTAAGCCCCAGTACAGGGACCCCACAAAAGGACCAAGGACTGACAACAGAAAAAAAGCTTCCTCCCCATCTCAGACCTCCCCTTCCAGTTCATTCCCAATTCCCAAACTGCCCCACTGCTGCCTTCTCACCGTCCCCTCCTCCTTCCCACCCCGCTTCAGCCTCAAGACACCTGCTTTTTCTCAGGACTCAAGTCTCCTGATGCTTCAAAATCCACTCCCTTCAATGCCCCGAATCATGATTTAACTGTACTGTATGAACGCTTGGATTCTCTGCAACCCGATTTTGCACTCCAAGGTTACATTTAGAGTTGGGTATGTTTTCCCATTGTTAAGAGGTTCCATAGCCGGGCATGGTGGCTCACATCTGTAATCACAGCACTTTGGGAGGCCGAGGCAGGCAGATCACTTGAGGTCAGGAGTTTGAGACCAGCCTGGCCAATATGGCAAAACCCCGTCTATATTAAAAATACAAAAATTAGCCAGGTGCGGTGGCAGATGTCTGTAATCCCAGATCCTTGGGAGGCTGAGGCAGGAGAATCCCTTGAATCCGGGAGGCAGAGGTTGCAGAGAGCCCAGATCACAACAAATCAAGACTCTACCTCAAAAAAATAAAAAGAGGTTCCACATACTGTACATAAAAGACAAGCCTCACATTCAGACGGCACAGAGGTGCACTGAACCCCTGCTCCACCATGCACTGACAGTGTGACCTTGAGCAAGTCCCCTATAACCTCTCTGAGCCTGTTTCCTCCTCTGGAAAATGGGAACAATATCAGTTTCTTCAGAGGGTTCTGGTAAAAATAAATATGACCAACTGCTTAGAAGTGTGCCTTTTTTTTTTTAGACAGAGTTTTGCTCTTGTTGCCGAGGCAGGAGCACAGTGGCAGTGATTGCAACCTCTGCCTCCCAAGTTCAAGCAATTCTCCTGCCTTAGCCTCCCGAGTAGCTGGGATTACAAGCATGCGCCACCATGCCCAGCTAATTTTGTATTCTTTTTTTTTTTTTTTTTTTTTTAAGTAGAGATGGGGTTTCTCCAGGTTGGTCAGGCTGGTCTCAAACTCCCAACCTCAGGTGATCTGGCCTTCCAAAGTGCTGGGATTACAGGTGTGAGCCACCACGCCCGGCCAGAAGTGTGCTTTTTTAAACATACTTCTCGTTAGCTGTGTTAGCCCCTTCTCCTAAAATCGCATTTACTTGGTCTGAGATGGGAGCCCAAGCAGCAGTCACTCTTAAAACTCTCCACTTTAAGCTTTAATTGTAATTGCAATGGCTTGTGTAAGAAAAAGATGGAGTGACGGGGTGAGGAGGTGATGGGAGGCACAGCTGGGTTGGCGTCAACAGGCCGACCCCTTTACAACTCCCCAGAAGTATCACAGTTTTGTAAGCAAGCCAGAAATGGCTTTGTTCTGCCAGGCTCTGAGATGCCAGCACTGAGAGATGGAGATGTGCCATGTTCTCCAGCCAGCCACCCTGTGCCCTCAGGCGAAATGCTCTTTGCTGTGGTGCCCGCAGACCTGTGAGATATAAAGACATCGCCATGACTTTGGGCCCCCTGGGCCAGAGTAGCTCTGTCCGCCTGCTCACTTTTCCCTTGCTCAGCATTTACTCACCAACCAGCAGATGGTGCAGAAAATGTGCAGCCCGGCCTCTAATCCGGCTCTAAATTCAGAATTTGCATGTGATTACCGGAGAGCTGTGGCAGTTCCCTACATTTTCCTCTTTCCGAACTGCCCCCAAAAGGGGACAAAAATAAAGAGTTCCATGTGCGATACCACCATGGTCACAGTTCTTGGGGTAACAACACCTCACCTGTCTTTTGCATCTTGCTGGAACCGCCCCATTCATTTCAATTACAAAGCCCAAGTGAACTGGTTTGCAGGTTTAAAAGCAGCACTTGGACAGACGATACAAATTACTCTCCAACTGGAAAATATGCTGATATGCTGGACTTATAAGAAGGCTCTGAGAGTAGACCCATTTTTAAAAGATTATAATATCTACTAAATATCACATATTTTTTTTTTTTTTTTTTGAGACAGGGTCTGGCTCGGTCACCCAGGCTGGAGTGCAGTGGCTCAGTCTCTGCTCACTGCATGCTCAGCCTCCCACCTCAGCCTCCTGAGTTGCTGAAACTACAGGCAGGCACCACCACATTCAGCTAATTTTTGTACATTTTGTAGAGAGGAGGTTTCACCATGTTGCCCAGGCTGATCTTGAACTCAGGAGCACAAGCAGTCCTCCAGCCTCTGCCTCTCACAGTGTTGGGATTACAGGAGTCAGCCCCAAGCACGGCCTTTTCTTTTCTTTTCTTTTTTTAATAAATAACTTTTTTTTTTTTTAAGAAACACACTTAAAAGGAATGAAATGCTTGCTTGCACAGGGCCTCTGCCCATCAGACAGTTCTTAAATTACCCTCACCAGGTGACACCCGTTGGCGCCTTCCCTTTTGGCAGTCCTAGTGAAAATGGACATCTTAGTGTGTGGAAAGTTAATTGGGAATCAGAGATGACGATGATGATGGTGGTGGTGATGACCGCGACTGCGTTATTAAACCTTTGTGCAAGGCTTTACAAAGCATTTGCAAAGTGCTCAACAATTACTGCTCTCTTATTAAGTCAGCCATCACCGGTAAAGCAGCAGCCACGTTAATTCACGTCCTCTCCCATTAGCTTATTTAACAATATGCCCCATAAAATGATTTTTGCGTGGCTGTAAAAGAGCCCTAGTCAACTTTTATGGCCTTTTCTTGGGGCCTCTCAGATGAGCTCAGACAGCAAGTCTGATGAGCGGCAGCAACTCGGGAGCTGGGTGTTCCCCAGCCTGCTGTTTAGCAATCCGGTGGAATGAGTTAGTAAGTCGCAGTTCAATAGAGCTCCTAAGCCGGAGGTTCAAAACATCTCATCAAAACCAGCACGGTCCCACCCTGCCAACGCTCAAAAAAGCAGTGTCAGGCCCAAATCTAGAGGCCATCAGATCAGGCAGAGGACCTTTCCAAGCCTTGAGTTAGGTGTCTTGGGAGGGAGGGCAAATTCTGGAGTTCAGGCCTCCCTGGGGGGCACACCTTCCCCGTCCGTCCCAACTAGTGTGTGCAGGCGCTGCTGCTTTACGCTGCGCACAGAGAAGCGCCCCAAACCCACCGCACAATCCGCAGCTAGAGGCAGCGAGTGACCGGCCCCCAGCCCTCCCCTTCCTTCTCCTCGCCCCTTTCGGGAATAGCAGGGGGGTTCCTATGAGAAATGCCCGCAAGTAGGACGGGGTACGGACCACCCCGGAGCGGGCGCCTTCTCCCTGCGCCCTCTGCCCTCGGGCTGGACCCACCCCCGCCAAGTGAGCGCCTCCCAGAGCCTCTCCGAGACTCACCTGCGTGAAGTACAAGTTCATCAGCGTGAGGGTGAAGAACTGCAGGCACACGGGGAAGCAGTAAAGCAGCCAGAAGACGAAGGGGCTGAGCGAGTTGGCCGCCACGAAGTCTTTGAAGTAGAAGGAGAAGAGGACGGTCCGCAGGGAGGCCCAGAAGAGGCAGAGGAAGAGGAAGACGCTCTGGTAGCTGAGCCGCTTGTGGCGGTAGCGCAGCACCAGCCAGAGCTGCACGTAGATGAACACGAAGAGCAGCGCGTAGAACACGGTGTAGACTACAGTGAGGCCGAGCTTCACGTAGGGGGGCACGGCCGGGGTCAGCGTGGGCGGCAGCGAGTCGTTGCGGGCCGGGTCCCACGGCGGGGTCTCCATCGGGCCGGGGGCGCTGCGGCGCGGCCGGCGACGCTCCGGCCTCATCTGGACTCGCGGCCGCCGCCGCCCCCGCGGGGGTCTCCGCGCATCGCGCTCCGCCTGCAGCCCCGAGACTGGAGGAAAGAAAACAAGCCGCACTTCCTCCCGCGCTACCACATGATTCACTGGGGCGGCCTTTGTCTGCGATTGGCAGCGCCGCGCCCGCCGCCCCCGCGCGCCCCCGCCCCGCCCTATCCCCGGCACCGCGCGCTCCCGCAGTGCGCGCCCTCAGAGCCGTGCGCCTCCTCCTCACCCCTGGTCCCCACCCCATCCCCACCCCATCCCCACCCCCGGGGCCGCGCGCCCCCACACTGCGCGCCCCCAGAACCCCGCGCCTCCTCCGCGGCACCGCGCCGCGCGCCCCCAAAACGTCCCAGCCGCGCCCCGCGCCCCCAAAACGTCCCAGCCGCGCCCCGCGCCTCGGGGGATCGTGCTCCCGGCCTCGAGCATTCTGCTGCTGATTGCTTGTCTTTCAGAAGTTAATTCCTTTATTTAAAAACAAAAATTTTTTAAAAGTAACTTTACAAGTCCTTTCCGCCCCCACCCACCCCCCCTTTAAAGATAAAACTTTACGACTCTGTGGCTATAAACTGGCCGGCGTCTGGAGTGATGTTCATTTCTAAATCCAGAAATACCAAAGACAGGGTTTGTGTTTTGAGGTCAAATGTGTATACTCAGTGAGGAAGCAAGGTGCCCGCGGCTGCTGCCTGCTCTCGGATGCAAGCTGCGCCGTTTCCTCCGGAGAGCCTCACGCGCTCCCAGCGCCTCACCTCCCAGCGAAGCAGCTGGTGCCGGGAGCGCGCGGGCCGCGGGGCAGTGGATGGAGCCCACGGGGCTTCAGAGCGAAGTGGGACGGCTGACGGCACACAGCCTCCCTCGTCCGGTCCAAGGCATCCCGAACGAGGGGTCTGTCCCTTTCGCCGAGAGCCCTTTGCTTTGCTTTTGCTGAGCGGCTTGCTCCTCGAGGCCGTACAGCGACTTGGTTTTTGCCCCGGGGCACCACGCCACCCGTCCTGGCAGAGCTGGGGAGTGCTCTGGGGAAAGGGAAAGCCGGGCTGCCCTCTGGAAACATTGCTGGGCAAGCGGTTCCGGTAAACAGAAGAAAGACACCCGAATTTCCGAGGCTCCAGTAATTGTGATTTCTTACTTCACTTCGTGCCTAATTGTTCTTTTTCCAAAAGAGGGCCTGGCATATCCGGAATCCACCCTGGCTTTTGCTCAGAATTACTTAGTGGTTACAGCGCTCCCAGCGTATTCCAGGTGGTTCATCGGGGCCAAGTGTGCCTTTGGTGTGAACCTCCTTTTCTAGGTTTTCTATCCTTTCCCTCGCTCCCTATCGCTATTTCAAGAGGAAATATGGAATTGGTCTCCACGCCTCTGATCTCGTTCTGTTCGATCCCCGTGCTGAACAGAGCACGTAGAATGATAGAATGGTCTTTCCTAAGAATACACCCGGCCGCTTTACCCCCGTGCTTAAATGCCCTTCACTTGCTCCTCATACATCTGGGGATAGAGTCTAAACGCCCACCCTTACCTCCCCGTCTTATCTCTTCCAAGGTGTTAAACAGCGTTAACACTTCCTGACTCCCCTAGACTGAGAAAACGCTGCCCTTTCCTCCAACGACTGGCCCATCCTATCTATCCAAGAGGGTGTTACTTCCTGCAGAGCCTTTTCAGAGCTCTCCACCCACCGTACTCTCAGGATTAGGCTAGGTGTTTCACCTGTGTGCTTCCCTAATCGCCTTGCCTGTTACCCTCCCCCCGACCCCACTCATTTATGTGTCCTTAGGATAGAAACTACGCCTTATTTACCATTATCTCCTCTGCTACGTTGGAAAAACATCCATATACATTTTATTATACTGAAGGAATATTATTTGTTCACATAGGTCCAAACTGCTATTTCTCCCTCTGTGTGCCCGGATTCTACCTCATGATGCAAGAGGGCTACTGGCGCTCCAGCCATCGAGTCCACATCCCAGGCCAGTGTTAGGAGGAACAGGTGAAGACTAAAGGGCACTTGTTTTCTCCTGTTTCTAGAGCCTTCCCAGAAAGACCAAATAATGCATCCACTTTTAGCTGATTGGTAGGACTTAATTACCCTAGTAAGCTGGCTACAAGAGATTGGGAAATGCAGTTTTAGTCTCCATGGCATTGTACACAGCTGACAGCCATGGTTCTGTAATTACAGATGAAGGGGTGAATGGATTTAGGAAAAACTAGCCATCTTGATCATGCTTTCAAAGCAGCCAAAAAGAATGCCAAATGGCTACAATCATTCACCCCTTTGACTACCTAATGTCAAATGTGTTTCTTATCATCTTTACAATTCTGAAAATAAAGATGATATGCAATAAAGATGCTCCCACTTAATATCCCTGTACAATTGAAAAGCATATGCCAGGCCAGGCGCTCACGCCTGTAATCCCAGCATTGTGGGAGGCCAAGGCAGGCGGATCACCTGACGTCAGGAGTTCGAGACGAGCCTGGCCAACCTGGTAAAACCACATCTCTACTAAAAATACAAAAATTAGCCAGGTGTGGTGGCGTGTGCCTGTAATCCCAGCTACTCAGGAGGCTGATGCAGGAGAATTGTTTGAACTCAGAAGGAGGAGGCTGCAGTGAGCCAAGATCGCACCACTATACTCTAGCCTGGACCACAGACTGAGACTCCATCTCAAAAAAAAAAAAAAAAAAAAGGAAAGAAGGAAGGAAGGAAAGAAAAAAGGAAAGAAAAGAAAAGAAAGAGAAAGTGAAAGAAAGAGAAGGAAGGAAGAAAGAAAGAAAAGAAAAACACATTCCCTCTTTCCCCCAAAAGGATCATTTTCAGTGTCCAGCTCCAAGCCCAGGAGCTCTGGGTAATAGCTATTCCTCTAATTCTGTCACAGTCTCAACATTCTGTATTTTATGGACTAAATTCTCCACCACTAGTTTGTCCTTTATAAAATAGCAGAGGAAAAAAATGTAAAGGAAAGAACAATTCGTTATTAGGTCGGCACCAAAGTAATTGTGAGTTTTTTTTTTTTTTTTACCATTACTTTTAATGGCACGATTACTTTTGCATCAATTTATAAAATACATATATATGACACAGCAAGAAAAAAATATAAGTTAGAGTTCTTGTTTTTGTGACTGGTCATAAAGATGTAATTGGTACTTATGACTGTTCTCCTTAATAGACATTACAAAACCCCCCTTTCCCTTCAACAAGCATCTCAGCTAGTCAGGCATAGCCCTGATTTCTGAGGAATCTAAGCTTGTTAATGTTTGCCACTGCACATGCCATGAGCAAGTGGCGCTACCATGATTGAATTCTTTCACCTCCTTTTGCTCATCATATAACAGCAACTCCTCCTTAACCTATCATCACAGCCAACATCATTATATTATTCTTTGCAATTCACCGACTGTCATGAGGAGTCCGAAACAGCCAGGGTCTCAACTTTTATTTCAATTAAACCACACTTGAATCCTCTGGGATGGAAGAGTTCCTCCTTGGTAATAACCAAGACCTTCAAACTAGCCAAGCCTAGAGGTGAAGGAACAGGAAACGAAAAATTTGCAAGTAAGTCACTCAGGGTTAGTGAAAGGTGCCATTCTCTTGATTCCTGTAGCCATGTATCCTGGCTCCAGGACAAATAGCACCATATTTCAGCTTTGAGTTTGAAAGAAACTCTATAGTAATTTTAGGATACCAGTGCTACATTTCTGTGCAAGGTTGTCCTGCAGGCACAATAGTTAAGTCTGCAATTGGTCATTCCAGCACTGGATAAGGCCAGCTGCTATTTGAGAGGCAGAAATTAGCCCACCACATTGCTTCTTTTAGTGTAAAGTGAGATCCTTGATCAGAAGCAATATTATATAAGATACCATGATGGTGAGCAAGGCATTCTGACAGTCCTGGGACAGTAATGCAGGCACGGGGGTCAAAGACAGTCCAAGTTCAGAAGCATTACCTATTACAGTGAGGACAAAATGCTGATATCCTACATGATTAAAGAAGTCTACATTGGCCAGGCGCCCGAGCGCAGTGGCTCACGCCTGTAATCCCAGCACTTTGGAAGGCCGAGGCGGGCAGATCACCTGAGGTTGGGGTTTCAAGACCAGCCTGACCAACATGGAGAAATTAGCCAGGCATGGTTGCACATGCCTGTAATCCCAGCTACTTGGGAGACTGAGGCAGGAGAATCGCTTGAACCTGGGAAGGGGGTGGAGGTTTTGGTGAGCCACGATTGTGCCATTTCACTCCAGCCTAGGTGAAAAGAGTGAAACTTGGACTGAAAAAAAAAAAGAGAGAGAGAGAGGTCTATGTAATCTGCTCTCGGGTGGCTGTTGTCTAGGACTTCCCCTGAGTTTGGTACCTTTTGGAAGGCTCAGAGTTGGCTGGTGATGCTCATAAAAAGCCAGGTCAGCCTTGACAAGGATGTCTAGATTGTTAAAAAAAAAAAAAAAAATGGATCAGACTATCCCTGCCTGCATGGTCACTGTGTCCATGAGCCCACTGAATAAGCAGTGGGTTAACTGGGGTCAGGAGATGTCTTACATACCCAGGGCAGGTCAACGCGTCCACCTGAATGCTGAGTCTCCAGTGGAGCTGGGTGTTTTGGTGAACCTGACTTGGTGGCTTCATGGACCAAAATAACATGCAGCTCAGAATGAGCCGCTCAGACTTCATGGTAATCTGACTTCTTGATGAGCCATTCAGTCTCTTCCGTAGCCCAGGAGCAAGCTAACTCTTTTTCTCAAAAGAAAAATAGTTATTTGACAAATAAGGCATGTATGTGTTCCAAAACCCTTATAGTTGACACTGTGATTCTCCTAACAGGGTTTGTCACTGGTAACGTACACCTCTCCAATCTGCCATTGACACTTTGAGCACCATTAGATCCACTGAGTCATAGATGACAAAACAGATTGCATTGCAGCCTCAACCAAATGGAGCAGCTCCTCTGCCTTGGGCCCCTTCTCAAAAGTAGCTCAATTTTGAGACACCCCGTAAGTGGGAGAGAGAAACACACTGATGTGACAAATGTTGCTTCCACAAATAAGACCCCAAAGCGTTGTGCTTCTGTTTCCTGCAGGAGGCCGTGCAAGGTGTAAGAACTCATCCTTCATTTTGGAGGAGCCACTTCAACCTAGACTCCCTGAAATGCTTCCCTGAGGCCACAGGCCCCTGTGGACTCATGAGAGTTACATGTTCCTCACATGCCTAGAATAACTGCCATCCCTGCCTTGTATGTCCTCATAGCATGATGCCATTAATGTAGTAATCACGGTGATGTCCTGAAGAACATTACAGTGACTGAGATTTCTGAAGACCAAATTGTGGCATGGAGCCAGAGTTGACCTAACCCTGAACAAGATGGGAAAGTATCTTTACTAGATGAGACGAAGTGGCTTTTGGAGTTCTTCACTGATTGGGAATGAGAGAAAAAAAAACATTTTCCTTGGGGGGCTGTGTGAGCTTGCTATATTGAAGTCACCACTGTATGAAGCTTATAATCACCACTGTATGAAGCTTGGAAAATCACTGTTTTATTTTCCAAGACTCACCACCCCTCTATCTGTGTACCAACTAAGCAGTCAGACGAAGAAGTGATGGGAATTTACCTCTCCTCCTCCTCCTTCTCCTTCTTCTTTTTGATGGAGTCTTGCTCTGTTGCCCAGGCTGGAGTGCCGTGATGTGATCTCGGCCCACTTGCAACCTCTGCCTCCCAGGTTCAAGCAATTCTCCTCCCTCAGCCTCCCGAGTAGCTGGAATTAGGAATTTACCACTTTTGTAGCATCCAAATTTGGGTCTGAGAGTTGGGTGTGGGTACAACACTCTGTTGGGATGGTGTAAGTCAGACCCAGGGAGTTTTTATTTTGCTTTTGTCAGCTAGATGAAGCAGGTCCATAGAGGACTGCCCATCTCATTTGTCCTAAGAGCTCATATTCAGCTAGTTTCTGTCAAAGATCTTTGATGTGCAGGCAATTCTGATTCTCAGACTGGCCGTTCTCAAGGTCATGATCGCCATGCCTTGTACTGGGATAACCTCTCCCTTACTGGTGATTGTGCTGCCATTGGCCTCTGGCACCCAGGATCTTGGGAAACATGAGGGAGTCCACTCATCTCCAGCAGCTCTCAATAGCATCCCTGATGTACAGAGTATAGCCACCACGGTGCTTTTGACATCTGCTTCTCTCCCGGTGCCTTGACAAAGGAAGTGTCTTCTGGTCCCTCTCAGGGGGCCAGTTAGGGGATTGGTGAGTAAAATATTTATTTATTTATTTATTTATTTATTGCACAATAAATCCATAGCAACATTCCTTTTTTGTTGGATTCCTGCTTCTATATTATGCTAGATAATTTCAGGCATCTCAGCTTCTCTTGAATGATATGGGCTACCATTAAGTCCAGGTTTCACCCAACCAATGAACTAGACAAACAGATTCGTCCCTCTGCTCCAGGAAGCATATTGAACTAGAGTGTCTTAGTAAATAAATGTTCTTTGCCTGCTACTCTGGCTTAGCACCCTCCAAATCCATTCCCCCATGTATTCCAAAGACTTGTTTCCAGTATAAAGAGCAAAATCTTGTTGTGATTTTGGTGGGTAATTTCCCATCCAGGGTTGGCTTTATAACACGAAGGACATGTTGGTACCTAGTTCTATCCTGGAAAACAATGAGAAGTGGGAGACACAAGCCGACCTGACTTCCTCTGGCAAGAACCTTACAGTCCTTCCAGCCAGGCAGGAACAGCCTCCTCACACCAGGAGAAAGGGCGGCTTTCTGTGACAAGGGGAGCTTTGTGCATGGAGTACTCGGTCCCATCTGTCCCCATTCTCCCTCTTCTGATTCCAACTCTTTCCAATCCGTCCCCAAACTATCACATAAGAGACCAGAGGAGGCTGTGCATTTAACGGATGTTGAAAATCAGAAACCTGGCTCAGCACGGTGGCTCACACTTGGAATCCCAGCACTTTGTGAGGCTGAGGCAGGCAGATCACCTGAGGTCAGGAGTTCGAGACCAGCCTGGCCAACATGGTAATATGGTAACCCCATCTCACTAAAAATACAACAATTAGCTGGGTGTGGCAGCTTGTGCCTGTAATCCCAGTTACTCAGGAGGCTGAGGCAGGAGAATCACTTGAACCCTGATGGAGGAGATTGCAGTGAGCCGAGGTCATGCTACTGCACTCCAGCCTGGGCAATAGAGCGAGGAAAAGAAAAGAAAAGAAAAACAGAAATCCACAGGCTCTCCATTTTGGCTGTGGTTTGACCATGGTTGAAAAACATAAGGTATTCTTTTAGCATCGCCCTTGAAAGTCACCCAAAGTCCTCGGTTTTCAGACTGTGTGCCTTGAACTAGAATCTCAGCCCTTGCTATTTGTTTCTCAAGTTATCCAGCCATTAGAATCAACCACTTTTCCCCACAGCTCTTAAATTACTTGCCTCCCTCATACTGTTGTTTGGCAGCATCCACTCTATTTCCAAAAACTTTAACTTCAATGGGATCTTCATTGTACTGGGTTACCTTTACCACAGGTGACCACAAATGACAATTTATACCATGAACTGTCTGAATTCACTATCTGAATTTTCATTGTCCTCCAGCTCAACCAGACCGGATAACCAAGCTCAAATTCTCACCATTCTCTGAGAGTATGTTGCTGCCAATGCTCCTGCTGTCCATTTCTCTATTTCCCAGAGTTCTTGGTTGTAAGCAACAGAAGTAAGATTAGGTTAATTTAAGCAAAAAAAAAAAAAAATTTGTTAAAAGGCACATTATATAGTTCACAAAATCTTCAAGAGTGCTGGAAGAACTTGGAGATTAAGAAGAAGGAATGAGTCCGGGCGCGGTGGCTCACGCCTGTAATCCCAACACTTTGGAAGATTGAGGCGGGCGGATCACCTGAGGTCAGTAGTTCAAGACCAGCCTGGCCAACACGGTGAGACCGTCTCTACTAAAAATACAAAAAAATAAAATTAGCTGGGCGTGGTGACAGGTACCTGTAATCTCAGCTACTCGGGAGGCTAAGGCAGGAGAATCACTTGAACCTGGGAGGCAGAGGTTGCAGTGAGCCAAGATCGCGCCACTGTACTGCAGCCTGGGTGACAGAGTGAAACTTCGTCTCAAAAAGAAGGAGGAGGAGGAGGAGGAATGATACCCAAAGCAATGCTGCAGGGCTGGTTCTAGAATAATACCACTGCCCCTACCACTGGCTCTGATACTAGTAGTTTGCCCCACAGAAAATACTAATGCTGGACACCGGAAGTTGCCTGATTGCCTGTATCAGTTAGGCAAGAAGAGAGTTGCAAGTAACAGAAAATCTGGCCAATAACAGATTAACAGTAAATGTTTGTCTTTCTTACATACCTAGATGTCAGTTGCTGCAAGCATTGATTCAACCATTTAAAAAATCTGTCAGGGATCCTGACTCTATCCATCCTTCCTCTCTATTATCCTTAGCGTATTGCATTTCACCTTCAAAATTGTCCTCTCATGGTTGCAAGATGGCTGCTCTAGCTCCAGCCATTATATTTGCATTCAAAGCAGAAATTGGAAGAAGACAGCAGGAGTGACTCCTATATTAGGAGGACAAGGTTTTACCAAAAAATTCCAAGTCAGGCCTCCACTTCTATCTCTCTGGCCAGAGTGGGCCATAAGCCATCTAGAGCTACAAGGGAACCCAAGAAAGCATTCATTTGGCATGTCCAGCCTCTATAGTAGGGACAAAGGGAAGAGGTTATAAAGGGTTTTGGATAAGTGAATCCCTCACTAGAATAGATGATGCAGTCCATGCTAAGTCACAAATTTCCAATTCAAAGTCTGGAGCAGGGGCATTTGATTAGCAGAGCCTAGACCGTGTGCGCTCATCCATCCCAGGAGCATGACACCCCGGCATCTGCTGATTCTGTGGTAGGAGCTTCTACTTCATTCCCTTCAAGAAGGGAATTTCCCAGGTGGAGGAAGAGAGTGCCCATGCTGGAAGTCCAGATAGGGACAAATATCTTCCCATACTGTTATATATCTTCCCAGATTAGTTTATGCATGTCATTAAAAGTTGAAAGTTGGCTGGGTACGGTGGCTCATGCCTGTAATCCCAGCACTTTGGGAGACCAAGACGGGTGGATCACTTAAAGTCTGGAGCTCGAGACCAGTCTGGGCAACGTGGTGAAATCCCGTCTTTACAAAAATACAAAAATTAGCTGGGCATGATGGCGAGTGCCTGTAATCCCAGCTACTCAGGAGACTGAGGCGGGAGAAATGCATGAACCCTGGAAGTGGAAGCTGCAGTGAGCTAAGATGGTGCTATTGCACTCCAGCCTGGGCGAGTCCATCTCAAAAAAAAAAAGTTGAAAATTAACTTTTTGGAAAATGGATGTCACATTTGCATGAGGTTATCTTTTTTATTATCTGTCCTCAGGAATTATTTTCTGTTTCTTTTTAAATATTTAGGGAAGGAAAAGAAGGTAAGCTAATTGGGGCTACCTGCTTCAGTTAAGATCCAATTTCCATTTTATGACTGGAGGGATGAAAACAGTCTAACACAGATTGACGGTGATAGTTGCATGACTTGGTGAATTTACTGAAAATCAATGACTTGTGCACTTGAAATGAGCAAACAGACCCCTCCCATGCTTCCTGCCAATAAAACATATCTGTCTGTGTTCCACTTCAGAGGACTAGAATTTCCAAGGTGGCGAGTAGCTCGTTTCAACAACCAGATCCGTGCTAGTATTTCCCTGGGAAGGAACACTTTGTACTGTTTGGTTCTGCTGATTCCAGCTATAGAAATCAATTCTCATTAGGAACCATATAACCAGCCATAGCCTGCTCAATCTAGAATATTAATAGAGGCTCCCAGAGAGAGCACACTAGCCAGAAGGAATGTCAGTCAACTAAGGAGAGCAGGCCCCTTAAAAAATGGAAACCTTGCCAGGCACAGTGGTTCATACTTATAGTCCCAGCACTTTGGGAGGCTGAGGCGGGTGGATCATGAGGTCAGGAGTTCAAGACCAGCCTGGCCAGCACAGTGAAACCCTGTCTCTACTAAAAATATTTTTAAAAATTGGCTGGGCATGGTGGCGGGCACCTGTAATCCCAGCTGCTCAGGAGGCTGAGGCATGAGAATCGCTTGAATCCAGGAGGCGGAGATTGCAGTGAGCTGAGTTTGCACCATTGTAGTCCAGCCTGGGCGACAGAGCTAGACTCCATCTCAAACAAACAAACAAAAAAAATGGAAACCTTTACCTAAGAGCAGAGAATCCTATCAACAGACTGGACTTATTTACATTCATAGTTGTACATTGTTAGAGGAAACTATGCCAGCAGTTACAGTAGAATTCTAAAAATTCAAGCTTTGAAAACTGAGGGTCATGTGGCTCTTAGTCTCTGAATTCTGCCCATAAAAGACTTTTTGTTTGCTCTATGCAGTGACAAGTCCTGCTTTACTGAACCTAAAGTGATAGAAACACACAGTTATCTCTTCACTTCCATGATCAGCACATATTAGGTGTTGGATTCATTACTGAATGAACAACTGAGTCACTGGCTGGAGTTTTTGTTCTTAGCCACTCAGGACAAAGTCAACATTTCTTGTTAGGTTTTTGATTTAAGTCACAATCTTAAACTTTGAATACTAAGAGTGTCAAATGTTTCAGGAATGCTGAGAGTCAAGGAGTAGGTTAGATAGCACAAGTGATAAGTAGGGTTTTACAAGCTAAGATTATTCTTATGTAAAAGCCAGGATGTTTTAAAAGTTCCTATTTTAACTAACAAATTGTACTTTTTGTGAGACATAAACGAATTTTATACCTTTTTTTTGCTCTTGTGTTTGTAATCCCTAAATTGAAAGACCATCAAGCATGTCAGATTTTTTAAAAACGTTATCAAATCAAAGTTCACTCATTTCAAAGTGTACAAATCAGTGATTTTCAGTAACTTCACCAAGTTGTGCAACTATCACCATAAATCTGTCTTAGACTGTTTCATCCCTCCAGTCTAAAGATAAAAATCAGATTTTAATTCAAGTAGGTAGTTCCAGTGGGATTCTTTATAATAAACTTCAAATCTAGGACAATCCTTAACTAGTACCTAAACAAACAGGCAGATGGTGTAACCCTCCTAGAGTTGCTCAGAATGCTCTATTAATGATTCAATAATTTCATTAAAACTTTGATATTAAGTGGATCTGGGGTACACAAGGAAATTTAGTATAAAAGGTCAAGAACATAGACTATTTCCTATTCACCTGAAAACAGAATGAAATTGTTGCTATAGATGAATCCTAAGCATGTTAACATCATATCCTTGGGAGGGCACGGCGGCTTACGCCTGTAATCCCAGCACTTTGGGAAACAGAGGTGGGTAGATCATGAGGTCATGGGTTTGAGACCAGCTTGGCCAACATGGTGAAACCCCGTCTCTACTAAAACTACAAAAATTAGCCAGGCCTGGTGGTGCGCACTTGTAATCCCAGCTACTCAGGGGGCTGAAGCAGGAGAATCGCTTGAATTCAGGAGGCAGATGTTGCAGTGAGCTGAGATCACGCCACTGCACTCCAGCCTGGGTGACATAGTGAGACTCTGTCCCCCACCCCCTGCCCCCCAAAAAATCATACCCTGCTCCAGGAAAGTCATGGTGAGTGGTTTGCTCAAGTTTCAGAGGGGAAAATTAGATCCAGTTCTTACTGGGAGTTCTTGCAAAGGCATTTAAGCTGCCTGATAATGGTCGATGTTCTTCCTAATAGGTTCCCGTTTTCATTTCCAGAAAAAGCAGTGTTTCAAAGAGCTCATGCAGGAAGAGGAGGCTGGTTGCACACACATAACTTCATTACATCAAAGGGACTGAGAACAGACTACATCTGGCTTTCAAGAGTATAAGATTTGTGCACTGCAGGGAAAATCAGCTATCGTGATTGCACTGTAGGTGTCCCTGGGCATACAACATGTATAGCCATTGATAGTGGTTGAAATCTCCAGGCTTTGGTGAACAATGCAAGAAAGGCTTTACCTATGGCCCCAGGGCGGGGCAAAAGGAATGAAGGTGAGGGACACATTTGAAGTAGTGCTGAGAAACCCGTTCCAGAGGCTGGGCTAGATCCAGTTTTTGTGGGGCCTGAAACCTTATTCAGTACTGGAGATCCTCTTTAAGAAAAAAAAAAAAAATAAGGTTACATGTATGAAATTCAGTACTAAAGTGAATATTTATTTAGAACAAGAAATTTATTTGGAACAAATTACAAAGTTTCAGAAGCTGACCAATACTACAAATATCATAAAATTCAGAAGAACAATGCAATTTTTGCTTAATAATTGCCCAAGGTACTTCTAAACAACCTTTCTCTGTATTTTTTGTGCTGTATATCCCTCTTCATAGAAGAATGATTCTGCATGCCCTATAGTCCTAGCTACTGGGGAGGCTGGAGTTGGAGGGTCACTGCAGCCCATGAGTTCGAGGCCATAGTGAGACATGATCGTGCCAAGGCACTCCAGCCTGGGGAAAAAAAAATACAAAAAAAACACCCTGTCTCTAAAAATAAAAATAAAAAATAAAACAAACAACAGCAAAAATAATGATTCTGCAATTTCCTGTAGAGGGAATAGAAAAATAGTTCTTCTCTCCTGCACAATTATCACACCTTGTTTTTGTTATTAACGTTCAGGAGAGTTTCAGCTTCACATCTCTTTTTTAGTCTTGTAGATTCTTAGGGTTGTTTTCAAGCTTGAGGACATTGTGATGAACTTTTCTTTCATTTATGCTCCATAAGCTTTCAGGGCATTTCAAGTTTTCTTGTGCAGCAATTAATCTTCAATAGTCTTTGAGTTGACACTCATTACCCAATTTGTTGTGATGTCCATGTCCTGGCATAGTATGAGTTTTAAGTAATATTCATATTTCAGGCCCAGCCTGCAGAAAGGGAAGAAAAAGGCTGTTCCATAAAGAATGCAGCCCCCAGGAACTCGGCCACACCCAGAGCACCATTTGCATTTTCCCTCGGCAAGGCAGAGCACAGTGACTGCTTTGTGCTAAAGAGAGGGAAGAATGACCTCCCTGCCCACAGCACAAGTGAAGGTCTTCTTGGGACACGTGCTGTGTCTTCTCATCTGGAGACCAGGGGACAAGGGGAGAGAAAGGAAGCAGGAAGGAAAACTGAGGGCCCCTGCCAGTGGGAGCTTTCTGAGCTCCGGGAGATCCAGGTCTTGGCTGGTAGGACTTGGCCAGAAGAGGCCCCACTTGAGACAGATGCCCTGGGAATAGATGGAGCCTGCTAGAGTAGACAGAGAACTTAAACTTGGTCCAAGAGCACTTGGAAGCAGATTCTTAAAAAAGTGCCTCTTGGTTTCGCTCAATGTGGGAAAACAGCAGGGATTACAATTTCAAGAGGAATAATGCTGGATCTCATACTGGGAAATCAACCAAAAGGAATCCGCAGAACAGGGTAGGGGAAAGCCTGGAACTTGCAGGGCTTTTCCCAGGAGAAAGGGAATTATAGGTGCTAAGAAGCAATTAGGAGAGTCAGTGGATGGGTGAGTGGCTGCTCCTCTCTGCAGGCGATCACAGCACAAAGCCACACCGTGGCTGCAGCAGCTGTGGTCTGACTCACGTATGCTGCCTCAGCACATCCAGGCTGTGGGAATATTGCCAGTCTTCTGCTTGACAACCTCCACAACCAAGCCTCAGGGCGATCATCTGCGGCTGTCCGATGACAGCCCACCACCAGGTAACTGCAGCACCTGCACAGTCTCTTGTCAGCAAGCTGGGTGAATTTCTGGAAAGGACTGGGGCCCCAGAGAAGGAGGCAGGCCACTGGCACACTGATGCCAGCTACTGAGGCGAGAAATGGGTCACTCTGGGCTTTGCTGGGATGCACAGGTGCTGTGCCTCACTGATGTACCGTAAGCACAGCCTCGGCAATACCCACAGCTCTTCCTGTCCAGACTAGGTCATCGACCTCATACAGCTATTGTGAAAATGAAATAAAGTAGTGCATGTAAGTGCCTAGCCCTACATCTGGAACATGAGAGCCCATCAGTTAGGAGCCATGAGTGGCGCTGATCCTGACAGTTTAATGGTGGTGATGGAAGACCTTGAGCTGTTTTACATTAATGGTGCAGGTAGATGCTAGTCTGTCTGGCTCTTTATCTCTCTCCCCCTTGTAACAACTGACGTGGGGCTGGGCACGGTGGCTCATGCCTGTAACACCGGCACTTTGGGAGGCCGAGGTGGGCAGATCACCTGAGGTCAGGAGTTCGAGACCAGCCTGGCCAACATAGTGAGCCCCGTCTCTACTAAAAATACAAAAATTAGTCTGGGCATGGTGGCGAGTGCCTATAATTCCAGCACTTTGGGAGGCCAAGGAGGTTGGATCACTTGAGGTTAGTAGTTCGAGACCATCCTAGCCAACATGGTGGAACCCCGTCTGTACTAAAAATACAAAAATTAGCCAGGCATGGTGGTGCACACCTGTAATCCCAGCTACTTAGGAGGCTGAGGCAGGAGAATCACTTGAACCTGGGAGGTGGAGGTTGCAGTGAGTCGAGATCGTGCCACTGTACTCCAGCCTGGACAACAAAATTACAAAATTTCACAAAAAAAAAAAAAAAAAAAAAAAAAAAGTGACTCGGCCACACACGACCCTGAAATGAGCAGTCACTTACTAGGTACACAATTTGCCAGCTCCGGGACTGAGAATCACAGGATTAAGATGGGAAGAAGGAAGTGTAGAATTAGGGAAGGGCTCAAAGGACAAGTAGGAGCTAGGAATGTGAAAAGAAAAAGAAAGGTTTGGTACACAGAAAAGTAGGGGGTCAGACAGCATAGTCTGTGTGAGCTGCGAGGAATGAGAGCAAGAGCAAGCAGGTTTTGGACCTAAGGAGGTCAGACCATAAGAGGTAGAGGAGGAGGAGGACCACAGATTGGAGTTAAATCAGCCAAACAAGGAAACAAACCAAAACCAATCATTTTTAAGGTGTTAGAATTAAACGGTTTAACACACAGCATTTCATTCATTCCCTAAACATGTCTTTATTAATGTATAATTACTGTTCTCTCTAAGGGATGATTAAAGGAAGCTCAGGGTTACGGACCTTCCCTAAAGGCACAGAGCTGACTGGGGTCAGAGCTGGCCCAGAAAGCCTCGTGTCTAGCTCTGAGCCGCTGGGCAATGTGGCCTAAAAGGCCCGGTGAGGACCCACCACTTTCACCAACCTGGGATGACATCGCAGCCAATTCCATGACCACAGTAGTGGTCCCTGGGGCCGATGACCTTACGAGCTGCAACCCCCTGCTGAACTGTCTGGCTGGTGTCTTTGAATATGCAGCCAGGCTCTGGACTCTGGTCCTTCCAGTGAGGGCAGCGAGGCCAAGAGCCAGTGGGCAGCCAGTTCTGTTCCGCTCCAGTAAGTGCTGCTCAAGTAAAGGCATTTTCTTGAACTCTGAGCTGCTGTGGAGGTTGCATCTTGGTCTGGATCCTTCCTGACTCTGCAACAGCAAGCTGTAAAAGAGCCAGTGTTGGCCAGCCGCGGTGGCTCACGCCTGTAATCCCAGCACGTTGGGAGGCTGAGGCAGGCGGATTGTTTGAGGTCAGGATTCAAGAGCAGCCTGGCCAACTGGCAAAACCCCATCTCTACTAAAAAGATAAAAAAAAAATTAGCCGGATGTGGTGGAGCATGCCTGTAATCCCAGCTACTTGGGAGGCTGAACCCAGGAGGCTGAGGTTGCAGTGAGCTCAGATTGTGCCACCGCACTCCAGCCTGGGTGACAGAGTGAGACTCCATCTCAAAAAAAAAAAAGTCGATGCTGGACAGTGGTTGGCATTTCTGTGAGCACCCACAGGACTCCTGGGAGCTGAGGGACTGATGAGCCACCGCAGGCTGGGAGCACACAGACCTCGTCAATTGGTTAAAAGCAGCACACAGTGGGCACTGTGACAAGTGCTGAGACTCCAGAGATGGTTATGACACAGGCCTGGGCCTCGAGGAGCCTGCCATCCAAAAGACCACCAAGATGGCTCAGTGGTTGAAAGGAGAGAGCTTTGGGCCAAGCGTGGTGGCTCAGCCTGTCATCCCAGCACTTTGGGAGGCCAAGGCCCGCGAATCACCTGAGGTCAGCAATTCAAGATCAGCCTGGTCAACATGACAAAACCCTGTCTCTACTAAAAATACAAAAATTAGCCAGGCGTGGTGGCAGGTGCCTACAATCCAGGCTACACAGGAGGCTCAGGCGGGGAGAACTGCTTGAAGCTAGGAGGCAGAGGTTGCAGTGAGTGGAGATCGTACCACTGCGCTCCAACCTAGGCAACAAGAGCAAGACTCCATCAGAAAAGGAAAAAAAAAAAAGGAGGGAGAGCTTTGTTGGCGATACCAGTTTGCAAACTGGGAAGAAATGGTCTCCAGTTTGGACTTAAGGTCTCTTCAAAGAGAGAAAGGGCAGGATGTGTGTTAGGCCTCACAGGGTCTGTGTTACACAGTAGAGTCATTCATATTCAGCAAGTGTGGGGCAAAATCAACACATATTTATGAGGGGAGCCCAGTGTATGTGCAATAGGTAAACATATATGTAACATACATCCCATGTTCACTCTGTTGGGGGGGGGGACCTAGGTGAAAATGAGGTGGAATTTGGCTCCTTATGTCAAAGGTAACCTAAAGGACACAGACAGTTTATGTGGAGTCTCTAGACCTGACTGGAACTGGCTTGGGTGTGCAGTTGGTTATCAGGAAAGAGTGTTTGTAAGATGGTCCTCTGTTCAGTCAGAGTTGCAGCGGGCTGGGTTGTGAGTCGGAGTTAGGATAATGTGCTTGCCAGCTCCTGTGGTTAGGGAGTTTAGCAAGAGTGTGGTTTTTCCTGCAGGAATTTAAGAAGTTGCCACAGCAGCCAAACTTTGAACCCTCGACCTATTGGTAACTCTTGGCTCCTGAACCTTAGGGTCTGTCTTAGTAATAAAGGGGTGTCTCTTTTGGTGTTGTTTTGTTCTGTGTTGTTTTTGAGACAAGGGCTTGCTCTGTCACCCATGCTGGACTGCAGCGGCACAATCATAGCTCACTGCAGCCTTGACCTCCTGGGATCAAGTGATCCTCCCACATCAGCCTCTCAAGTAGCTGGGACTACAGGTGTATACCATCGCACCCGGCTCTTTTGTCCAGGCTGGTCTTGAATTCCTAGGCTCAAGGGATCCTCTCACCTTGGCCTCCCAAAGTGCTAGGATTACAGGCATGAGCCATCATTCTCGGCCAGGGGTGTCTATTTTGGTATCTCAGATCATAACCTAAGACAGACACACATCCACCCTTGTGCCATGTCGTTAAATAACCATGGGCAAATGGTGCCAGGGGAGCCCATGGGAGGGAGCCCCAGGCTCTTGGTGAGAATCTGAGCAGCTGTCACCATCCTTGGAAGAAGTGGTCTGGTTAGTGTCTGTGGGTGCTGCTCAGCAAAGGCACCTACTCTGCTCAGAGGCTTGTCCTGGAGGCCCAGAGGTGACAGAGGATGTGAGTGGCCCTGCAGTGCCCTGCATTACTACAGGAGTGAGAGGCAGGCCAGAGCCCCAGCAGGAGTCATTGATCAAGAGTAGCTGAATGTCAGGATCTGACTCCGTAGAGACTATCAGTCAAGACCCTCTGAGCTACAAACGTCATAAACCATACCTCATTACTTAAGCAAGAAAGGAAGCAGGGTTAGCCAAGGAATCAAAGCCCAGACTGGCCTGAGATGTGCCAAAACTAGGCAGAATCTCTGGCAGATGCCTGCTCCCCTACAACCCACAAGTGGGGCTTGTCTCCCCGGCAGAGCTGTGGCTGCTGCAGCGCTGCATGCATTTTCAAAGTCCTGCCAGGAGAGCAGGTCTACGGCTCACATCTGCAATCCCAGCACTTTGTGAGGCTGAGGTGGGAGGATGGCTTGAGGTCAGGAATCTGATACCAGCCTGGGCAACATAGCAAGACCTTTGTCACTATAAAAGGTCAAAAAAATTAGCCAGCATGGTAGTGTGCACCTGCAGTCCCAGTTAATCAGGAGGCTTAGGCAGGAGGATCGCTCGAGCTCAGGAATTTGAGGGTGCAGTGAGCTGTAATTGTACCACTGGACTCCAACCTGGGTGACAGAGTGAGACCCCAGCTCTTAAACAACAACAGCAACAAAAGAGTAGGCAGGAAGGTGGCTTCCACCCCCAGGCATAGCTGGAGAATTCCTGGGGACAGGGCCATGGGGCCCACCCTAGGGGGAAGCCTCCTTCACCCCTTTCTGGATGGAAACTCCTTGACAGGTGGTGGGTTCAGCCTCTGCCCTTGTGGCGGCACAGCCCAGGGCTTCGCTCTAAACAATCAAGACAACTTCCCTAGTTGAATATATTTGAGAAATGCGGGGCTAAGCAAGGTGTGTTAGCCGGCTTGAGCTGCCATGGCAAAGTGCCCCAGACTGGGAGGCTCGAACAACACCGATCTCTAGTTCTGGAAGCTGAAAGTCCGAGGCCAAGGTGTCGGCAGGGCTGGTTTCCCCAGAGGCCACTCTCCTTGGCTGCAGACAGCCGCCCTGCCCTGTGTCCTCACACTGGCTTCCCTCTGCACGTGTCAGTATCCTCATTTCCACTTCTTGTCAGGACCAGTCACATCGGATTAGGACCCACACTGATGGCCTCATTTTACCTTAATTACCTCCTTCTATCCTCCAAATACCGTCACATTCTGGGTACTGCGGGTTAGAGCTTTGACATGTAAACTCCGGGCAAATATCCAGCCTGTAATACAGGCTTACCAGGTCATCCGAGGTGAGTGGCGGCGGGAGGTGATCTTGCCTGTGCCCATCATTCCTGGTGCCCGCTGGCTTCTCTCTTTGTGCCAGGCTCTGTTCTATGTACTTTTCATGCAGTCAGGAAGTAACTCCTATTATCCTTGTAACGACCACTGAATTGACATTTCCCAAGGAAAGCAAAACAAAACAAGGCTCAGGTATCCAGACTGGTTTCAGACTGGAGCAGCAAGGATGCCGGCGGAGGATGATACACTGCAGCAGGCACCGTTCCGTGTGTGCTTTCATCTGTCTTTAAGGCACATCGCAAACTTGCATTGTTGCTTGCCCAGTGTGTTGGTTACGAGATCATTTAGCTAATCAAATTCATCAACAGATTTACCAAATGTAATGAATTTACTAAAGACTTACCTGGTGTTGTGCATGGAACAAGCAGCTGGAAAGCTTGCAAGGGTAAGACAGGATCCGGTGGGGGAAGTACTTTCATGGTTACTTGTAGGTGAATATAGACACTCTGGAAAATAGAAAAAAGAGCGAATAGCACTGAGAACTTGATCACACGCTGGGGACTGTGCTCAATGATGGTTTAATTGTATATTTTTAAATGGCGGCCAGGGGGGTGGCTCATGCCTGTAGTTCCAGCACTTGGGGAGGCTGAGGTGGGTGGATCACCTGAGGTCAGGAGTTCAAGACCAGCCTGGTTAACATGGCGAAACCCTGTCTCTACTAAAAATACAAAGATTAGCCGGGCATGGTGGCACACATCTGTAATCCCAGCTATTCGGGAGACTGAGGCAAGAGAATTGCTTAAACCTGGGAGGCAGAGGTTGCAGTGAACCAAGATCGCACCACTGCACTCCAGCCTGGGCAACAGAGTGAGACTCTGTCTCAAAAATGCATAAATAAAATAAAATAAAATGGCTAAAAGAGTGTGGTTGGATTGTTTGTAACAGACAAGTTAGATGCTTGAGGGGATGAATACTCAATAATCCATGATGGAATTGTTGTGCATGTCATGTTTGTACCAAACTATCTCATGTACCCCATATAAATGTACATCAATTATGTACCCACAAAAATGTTAAAAAAATTTTAAAAAAAGCCAGGTGTGGTGGCTCACGCCTGTAATCCCAGCACGTTGGGAGGCTGAGGTGGGCAGATCATGAGATCAGGAGTTTGAGACCAGCATGGCCAACATGGTGAAACCCATCTCTACTAAAAATACAAAAATTAGCTGGGTGTGGTGGCAGGCGTTTGTAGTCCCAGCTACTCGGGAGGCTGAGGCAGGAGAATCGTTTGAACCCAGGAGGCAGAGGTTGCAGTGAGCTGAGATAGTGCCACTGCACTCCAGCCTGGGTGACAAAGCAAGACTTCATCTTGCAAAAAAATAATAATAAAATAAAATATAAAGAAACTCTGGAATCCTACGAAAGAAACCAATATTAATGGTTAAGGGTGGGACCTGGGGAGGTGGGGACAGACGAATAAGGGCACATTGTCACTGCGTGCATTTTGTATATTGTTATATTTTCGAGTTGCATATCTACTTGGCCTATTCACAAAAATTATGTTGAGAGGGAGAGAGAGACAGAGAGGTCGTCAGACATGAGCCCTTCCTCAAGGGGCTTAGAACTAGTCCTGCTGACATGAGGCCTTGACTTGAACAACACGGCAAGGCCTGTGCGTGTAGGTGGGACTAGACCCACGATCCTTGTTTTGCAAGTAAAGAACGGAGGCCAGGAGAGAGCGTGTGGATGCGACCCCACAGTGAGCTGGGGACCGCGCCTGAACACGGGCCAGGTCCCTGATTCATCATTCAGAACCCTCTTTACTGCGTCTGCGGTTGGCCCTTTGAGAAGTTCATAATGGAGTTTCTATTATCAGTCATTCAAAGAACGTGTTTTGAGACAAAATGCCTGTGGTCCCCGGCTTCTCGGGGTTCACATTTTGGTGGAGAAAATAAGGTAGTTACCCAAATGAGCCTATGAGTACAAGTGGTAGTAAGTCCGATGAAGGAGGAAAAAGGATGCCACAGGAAGGAATAGCCAGGGGAGAGCTCGGCTTGGTGGTCAGGGAAAGCCCTGGCTCAGTGACACTCAGCTGAGATCCGCCAAGCTAAGAAAGGGCTGTTGAGGCATGGACAGGACTATATAAGACAGGGGTTCATTCCTCGAGCCCAAAGCCTGTGGTCTTCTAATACAATGTGGGTTCCCTGTTAGCTCATCAACTACCAAATATGTCTTATGTGCCCAGCTTGGTACCAGCCAATTTTGGATAAGATGAAAACAAAGTAGAAAACATGCTCTTTTACCCCAAAAAACTTACCTCCTAGTTGGAGAAGTGAAAATAACCCAGAAGCAACCACAGAGTGCTTTAGAGAGTCATGGGATATGGCTGGGCACCGTGGCTCATGCCTATAATCCCAGCACTGTGGGACGCCAAGGTGGATGGATCCCCTGAGGGCAGGAGTTCGAGACCAGCCTGGCTAACATGGTAAAACTCCATCTCTACTAATAATACAAAAACTAGCCAAGGATGGTGGCACACGCCTATAATCCCAGCTACTCAGGAGGCTGAGGCAGGAGAATCGCTTGAACCCAGGAGGCAGAGGTTGCAGTGAGCTGAGATCACACCACTGCACTCCAGCCTGGGTGACAAGAGTGAAACTCCGTCTCCAAAAACAACAAAAAAAGAGAGAGTGTGTCATGGGTTAGGGGAAGAAAGAAGAGATGAAACCAGGTGTGACTTATTTAGCAGATGGAAAAATGGAGAAGGCCTGACAGGGCAGGGAATCGAGGTAGGTAGACCTGTGTTATGGAGAGAGACAGACCGTTGTTGAATCCCAGCTCCTCCGTGTGCCAGCTGGGTAACATTGGGCAAGTTATTTTTTCTGTTCAATCTTCAGTCTTCGAATCTGGAAATTAAGTCATATGTTTTCTACTTCTTATGTGGCTGGAAACATTAAATGAATGTAGGATTTTGAAGAATGAAATGCCTGTGGCGCACAGCCATCTATGATGTTGGGAGGGCCCATCTCCCAGGGACGGAGCTGGGTGAATTTCCAGTGTCAGCCGCAACTACCAGCTCAGCCTCCTGGTTAATAACCATCTTTAGGGCTTCAGACAGCAGTCCACATCTCTGCCCCGTCATTAGCACTCCTAACCAAGTGATAGGTGGATTGGGTGGAAACCACACACAACTACTAAGGAGACCAGCTGGGTTTGTGAAAGGAATCAGTCTCTCTCCCTCCCTCCCTTCCTCTCCACTTCTCTTCCCTTTTGTTATGGACAGTGACCTAGGCTCTCACTCAGTATAGCCAGCTTTCAAAGAACTCTAGGCAGAATTGCTCCCTCCTCGATGAATCAACTCTAAGGCCATTTATTTCAACTCATAACATAAACATAGTTAAAATCAAGAATGAAACTAAAGTTATTTCCTCTAGAGAAGCACCTTGACTGACTTGCACATTTCTACCAGTAACAATTATCTAGAATCAGGTCACGGTCAAGGGTGAGGGCGAAGTCTATGATTCGGAGCACCACGCGAGGATGCAGCCAGTACTTTGACACCTTGGAAAATGTGGATCAGTTTAATCTGAAAAATGTGGAACAATCTTTAAACACAGATGTTCCCACTTTCTGGATTTTCGGGTCAAAAGACATGGAAACTACCCCTTTGTTTTATACATGAAGGCTGCTGGGCCTTCCGAGATTGGCCAGTCAGTGGCAGATCTAGAAAAAAACCGGGACCCAAGCATTCTGATGCAGAGATGTCTTTCAGCCACACCATTCTGCCTGCCTCTCGGTCTTGTGCGAGCTCATCTGAAGCAGCAAGCTCTTGTAGACTGTGATCTGGAGGCAGGAAGAGCATCCCCTCTCCACCCTCCTTAAAATGCCTCCCCATAAGAAGTCTCTCTACTCCCCATAAGAATGCCTCCCCATAAGAAGTCAGTATGTTAGGCACTGAATCCAGTCCAGGATTACAACACTTACTCTGTTTGCTATATTTTCCTAGGACCATGCAGAGACTGCGTGCATTTCCCCTAAGGCTTTGTCACCCTGGGAGGTCCCTCCATAGAAAGGATGCTTACATAGTGGGAAGGGTCAGAAATGACCAAGTCCTGATGTCCAGTCCTTGCTCTGCCCCTTACTGATTTTCACTCCATCGAGACATTGATCTTTTCTAGAGTAGCACACATTTATTTATTTATTGTCCAAATATAAGGTACACTAAGCACTGAGACATAAAGAGGACAAGCAAGATCCCCCTTCTTCCCTCCCTGACCCACTTCCAGGACCTTGCCCTGATATGGAGACAGATAGGCACACAGGCGACTACATCATGAATTTTAGGATAAAGTGACCACATGTGCAGAGACAGGGAGGCATGAGGCAGCCTGGGCTTCCAGCACTGGGACTGCAGATGGTTCTACTGCAGACTGCCAAGGGGTGGGGTGGGGATAATGTTAGAGATCATCAGAGCCAGATGACAAGGGACATCCTATATCTAACTAAGGAGGTTAGATGTTATCCTGTCAGCTCAGGCTGCACTCGTAGACTTGAGGGCAGGATCGCATTTCCCTGGTAGAAAGATCATACTTGTCTAATCGGCAAGGCCAGAGGCAGGGAAACCAGGCACGTGGTTCTTGAAATGTTCCAGGGAGTGAGGATGAGTTCCTGAGCAAGGAGAAGGAGAAGCCTGAAGAAAAGACCCTGATTGAGTCCAGGAGTTCAAGACCAGCCTGGGCAACATAGTGAGACCCTGTCTCTAATTTAAAATAAATAAATAAAAAGGGGAGACTAATTTAAAAACATGAAAAGAAGCCGGGCACGGTGTCTCATGCCTGTGATCTCAGCACTTTGGGAGGCCCAGGCAGGCAGATCACCTGAGGTCAGGAGTTTGAGACCAGCCAGACCAATATGGTGAAATCTCGTCTCTCCTAAAAATACAAAAATTAGCCAGGCGTGGTGGCCGGTGCCTGTAATTCCAGCTACTCGGGAGGCTGAGGCAGGAGAATCACTTGAACCCGGGAGGCACAGCCTGGGTGACATCACACCACTGCACTCTAGCCTGAGTGACAGAGCAAGACTCCATCTCGAAAAACCAAAAAGAAAAAACAATCAAACAGAAAAAGATGAAAAGGTGAAAAGAAAGGAACAAGAGAAGACCCAAGAGGTAGTAGTGGGAAACTCAGGAGAGAGTGTTATGGAAACCGCGGGAGGAGATCATTTCTGAGATTGGAAAATAAGATTGTCAAATGCTACAGACCAGAAATAAGACAAGACCAGGAAGCAGCCTATGAAATTCAGCCCCCAGAAGGTCTTTGACAGCCTGAAGGGGATCAGTTCCAAGGCAGCCACGGCAAAAGCCAGACTGCAAGTGCTAAAGAGAAAACACAAAAGCGAGGTCAGGAAGAAAGCCTCAGTTTCCTCACCTGACAATGGGGACAGCAATAAAATGCATTATGAGACTGTGGATTCAAAAGCTTACAGATGGATGATTAAGAAGTTCCAGAGCTGGATGGAAGTGACAGTTCCAACAACATCATGAATGGACTTCATGGCACTGAATTGTATACTTAGAATGATTTAAATGATACATTTTGTCTTATGTATGTTAGGCACTGAATTTTATGCTTAAAATGACTTAAATGATACATTTTGTCTTATGTATATATTACAGCACTGAATTGCATACTTAAAATGATTTAAATGATACATTTTGTCTTATGTATATCACACGAAAGGATACATTTTGTCTTACGTATATTACAGCACTGAATTGTATACTTGAAGTGATTTAGATGATACATTTTGTCTTTTGTATATTAGGCACTGAATGTTATGCTTAAAATGATTTAAATGATACATTTTGACTTATGTATATCACGGCACTGACGTGTACACTTAAAATAATTTAAATTATACATTTTGTCTCATGTATATTTTATTGCAATTTTTAAAGGGGCAGAAAAGCTTACTGAAAAGGACAGTGTTTTGTGCAGGTGTTGTTTATTTATTTAGAAGGTTGAGGCGGAGAGGTCTGTGCTGAAAGCTTGGCAAGGTAAGGGGCTGCAAGATCAGGAGTCTGAGGTGTAGGGAAAGCTCAGAGAGAAAGGAGGCCACATCCCACTCAGGTAATGGGTCCAGGCTGGTCCCTGCCAAGTGCTGTAAGATATGGGAGTCAGAACTGACAGTGGCCCTGCAATCGAGGTGTCTTCTTTCGCAGCGGGGGCGGGGCCAAAGAAGAGGAGGCAGCAACTTCTCAGAAGCAGCACCGCCATCCTCACCCGGGCACAGGGTCCTCCGAGGACCAAATGAGAAACTGCACGTGAAAACCCTGTGTGAAATGCTACGTATTAGAGGATCACGAGGTAGACCAGCATTAGTGTCCCCTGATCTTATGATTTTGCATTGTACTAATTAGTATGAAACCATTTTTTAATTGAGAAGAATTTGGAAAATATAGAAAACCATGGAATAAAATTTAAAATAGCCCATTGTCAGGCCAGGCGCAGTGGCTCACGCCTGTAATCCCAGCAGTTTGGGAGGCTGAGGTGGACGGATCACGAGGTCAGGAGATCGAGACAATACTGGCTAACATGGTGAAACCCCATCTCTAAAAAAAACAAAAAAACCCACAAAACCACTGTCTTACAACCTGACTTTATTTATTTATTTTTGAGACAGCGTCCTGCTCTTTTGCCCATGCTGGAGTGCAGTGGCGAAACATGACTCACTGCAACCTCTGCCTCCCGGGCTCAAGCAATCTTCCCACCGCTGCCTGCCTCGTAGCTGGAACGACAGGTGTGCACCATCAAGTCTGGCTAATTTTCGTAGTCCTTTGTAGAGACAAGGTTCTGCCATGTTGCCCAGGCTGGTCTTGAAATCCTGGGCTCAAGCGATTTGCCCACCTCAGCCTCGAAAAGTGTTGGGATTACAGGCGTGAGCCACCCTGCCTGGCCATGACAACCTGAACAATTTTATAATCTGATTTTTAAATAAGTTTTCTTATTACAACTTGATATTCATATTCATAATTAAAAATCTGGAAAATACAGAAAAGTATAAAGAAGCAAATATGAATCCCCTGTAATCTCACAGTTTATAAGTATTATATCAGTCTTATTGATAGTCTTTTTGTAAATGCCCTTTAAAAAATTATGGTATATTGGCCGGGAACGGTGGCTCATGCCTGTAATCCCAGCACTCTGGGAGGCTGAGGCAGGTGGATCACCTGGGGTCAGGAGTTCAAGACCAGCCTGACCAACATGGTGAAACAACATCTCTACTAAATACAAAAAATTAGCTGGGCGTGGTGGTGGGCACCTGTGATCCCAGCTACTTGGGAGGCTGATCGCAGGATAATCACTTGAACCTGGAAAGCAGAGGTTTCAGTGAGCTGAGATCGTATTATTGCACCAGCCTAGGCAACAAGAGCAAAACTCTGTCTCAAAAAAACAAAGCAAAACAAAAAACCTGTATATTATTATATAAACTATTCCTTCCACTAAATATAGCATTAATATTTTCTCATATTACGGAATTTTTTTTAACATTATTGTAAATGACTATATAGTATATCATCTTGTGCATGTAAAATTCTTCTTATGAACAGTTGTTTTCAGTTTTCAGGGAAAAAATGAAATATATTTGCTTTTTAAAATTCATTACAATGATTCCATGCAGCAAACATAGAAAAATTCAGAAATAGAAAAAAAACCACTTGCAATCCTACCACCTAGATAACTGTTAGCATTTGGGTCTGTTTTAAAAAAAATTGTATGTCTTATTTTATACACAAATCAACACATATGTATATATACCTTTCTAAATTTTTTACTTATAAATCTATTCTGAGGCTGGGCGCAGTGGCTCACGCTAGCACTTTGGGAGGTCTAGGCAGGCAGATCACGAGGTCAGGAGTCCCAGACCAGCCTAGCCAACGTGATGAAACCTCATCTCTACTAAAAATACAAAAATTAGCTGGGTGTGGTGGCAGGCGTTTGTAGTCCCAGCTACTCGGGAGGCTGAGGAAGGAGAATTGCTTGAACCTGGGAGGTGGAGGGTGTGGTGAGCCGAGACCACACCACAGCACTCCAGCCTGGGTGACAGAGACTCTGTCTCTAAATAAATAAATAAATAAATAAATAAATACATCTATTCTGAACATTTTCTTAAACCAATAAAATGCTATAGAACAATTTTTATTTTTATTTATTTATTTATTTTGAGACATGATCTCATTTTATCACCCAGAATGGAGTACAATAGCACCATCAAAGCTCACTGTAGCCTCGACCTCCCTGGACTCCTGTGATCTTTCCTCCTCACCTTCCTGAATAGCTTGGGCCGCAGGTGTACACCATCATACCTGGCTAATTTTTGTATTTTTTGTAGAGATGCGGTTTTGCCATGGTCCCCAGGCTGGTCTCAGACTGCTGGGCTCAAACAATCTGCCCACCTTAGCTTCCCAAAGTGCTGGGATTACAGGCGTGCACCGCCACACCTGGTTAATGCTTTTTTTTTTTTTTTTGGTAGAGACAGAGTCGCATTGTGTCCTCCGGCTAGTCCTGGCTTCAAATGATCCTAATGCCTCAGCCTTCCAAAATGCTGGGATTACAGGCATGAGCCCCCGCTCCCGGCCTTCACTGACATTCTGATTAGCAAGCTGGCTTTCCTCCACCCTTGCCTCCCAACTCCTACCACCTACCCATTTTTCTTTGAATTAGACAGATGCTTAACAACTTCTCTAGGATGTGGTTACTGACAAGAGAAATAATGCCCCTTAGATGGAATTGGCCACACCCTGAAATTATCTAAGTCAGTCACATCTAGCAAACACCTAAAACTACTCTGATGTGCCTAACATTTCATGAAATGTTGAATGTGCAAATATTAACATAAATACGCCCCCCAGCCTCAGGAGGCACTCAGCTCTGTGGGGAATGCGGGCACACAGGTGTGCTGTCTGGGGCAGAGCCTGTGCGCTGAGCTGAAGGCAGGCCACATCATCCGCCCAGCTTCTCCCCATTCAGAAACATTTGCTGTTGCACCTTGCTCTGAATGACACGTGATGGGAAACGAACTGGGTGTAAGGCATACAGCAGAAAAGCAGATTAGATTGGTCAGCTTGGATGGCACAATCCTATCGGACAGAGCACCAAGACCTGTCCCGTGTGATCCTTTATACAAAAACAACAATATCTAGCAACTCTTTCACTCCTACAGATAATCAGTGCCCACAGCCCCTCCCTGTCTCTGCCCTCGTTCAGTCCTTTGTAGGTGCTGTGCTCCCTCCTGCCCCAGGGCCTTTGCACAGGCCACATCCTGCCCAGAACCTGCTTCCTGATCTCTGACTGGATAAGCAAACTGCAGATCTTGGCTCAAATTTCATTTCCCCAACTGATATGGGTTGAATTGTGTTCCCTGAAAAGATACATTGAAGTCCCAAACCCCCAGTAGCTATGAAAGTGACCTTACGGTCAGGCACCATAAGGCCTGACTAAAATGGTGAAACCCCATCTCTACTAAAAAAAATACAAAAATTAACCAGTCATGGTGGCAGGTACCTGTAATCCCAGCTACTCAGGAGGCTGAGGCAGGAGAATTGCTTGAATCAGGGAGGTGGAGGTTGCAGTGAGCTGAGATCGTGTCATTACCCTCCAGCAACAGAGCGAGACTCTATCTCAAAAAAAAAAAAAAAAAGTGACTTTATTTGGAAATGGGGTCTTTGCAGATATAATCAGGTGAAGATGAGGTCATGCTGGAGGAGGAAGGACCATACATCCAATGACTGGTGTTCTCATAAGGAAAGAGATGTTTGGACACAGAGACAGGGACACAGAGGAGAAAGTCATGTGACACCAAAGGCAGGGACTGGAGTGATGCGTTCACCAGCCGAGGAATCTCTAGCAAAGCCAGATGCTGGTAAGGGACAGGAAGGGACCTCCTTCTTATGAACAGTTGTTTTCAGGAAAAAAATGAAATAAATATATTTGCTTTTTAAAATTAATTATAATGGTTCCATGCAGCAAACATAGAAAAATTCAGATAGAAAGAAAATAACCATTGCAATCCTACCACCTAAATAATTGTTAGCATTTGAGTCTGCTTTTTAAAGAAATTGTATGTCTTATTCTATACACAAATCAACACACATGTATATACCTTTTTTATTTTTTACTTGTAAATCTATTCTGAACATTTTCTTAAATCAATACAATTCTATAGAACATTTATTTATTTATTTCGAGGCGCCTCCAGAGGGTGCACGGCCCTCCCTAACCTCAGCCTTGAACTCCTAGCCTCCAGAAATGTGAGAAGAAAATCCTGTTGGTTTAAGCCCCTCAGTTTGTGGTACTGTGTCACGACAGTGCTGGGAAACTAACACACCAAGAAAGGCTTTCTCTACCTCCCCAGTTAGAACACGGAGTTCCCCTCTGAGACACTTGTCATGGTTGTATTTATACATTCATCGTGTCATTTAACTACCATCTATCTCCCCCACCAGGCTATCAGCTCCAGTAAGGAGAAGCATCTGGCCCTCCCCAGGGCCTGGTGTGTAAGGCTGGAATAGTTCCTGAATGAACACGTGGCTCATGGGGCAGGTATGCCGTGTCGGGCCACGTGCTGACATGCATGCGACATAGGAAGGGACCTGGATGAGAATTTCAGAGTTCAGAGCCACCATCCACTCATGGTCCTGAATGCTCCACTGTGGGACTGCTTTGCTAACCACGACTTTGCAAGCAACGCTTCATTTAATCCTCACAACAGCTCAACCCACTGATCCCAGCATTATCCCTACTTGACAATGCAGAAATTGAGGGTTGCCAGAAGTTACTGTACTCGTGAACAGCAAAGCCAGAGCTTGAGTTTAGATCTGTGGGGCTCCAAATCATATGGTGCAAACATCAAGCACCTCCCAGAGCTCCTGCTCCGTTCTGTTGACTAGGCCAGGTCCTGCGCAGCAGGGTAACCGCGTGTGGTTAAACTGGCCATTCACATTTGTAAAGGCAGTGTGAAGGCCGGATCATCCCTGAACCGGGTGCCTCATTTGCTCAACGCTCTGCATCCGGGGTGTAGAGCCCTCCAAGGAGTAAAACCCTTCCTACCAATCGCCTGGAGGTCAAATACCCTCGGTGCTGTGCCCACCACTGACATCTCTACCGTTCTCGCCCCACATGTTCACACCGCAGCAAACCCCGGGCCATATTTTAGCCACGTGGGGTTATGTGCAATCTCCACAGAGCTGCCCTCAACACCTCCCTGCAGCAGCTTGTTGAATCTGCCTCTTTTTTTTCTTTTTTTTTTTTTAATTTTGGATTCTTGTTTTCCTTGCAAGAACAAAAGGTTCTCTAGAATCCTTCAGCCACCAATGAAATGATCAGGCAGGAGAACAACTTTAGATGGGAGTCTTGTCATCAAAAATAAATACAGTTGCATGGAGCTGCTTAAGATCTGAACCAAACTAAAAATAGGAAGGCAGGGGCTAAAAAGTTATTTTAAGAACGCTCCCCCCCGCCACCCACTCACCCACAGTTACTCCGTGGGCTGAGCAGGGAGCAGGAAGCATGTCTGGTCACACCATCTTGGGATAAGAAGCCTTGGCTGGGGCCAGGCACGGTGACTCACGCCTGTAATCCCAGCACTTTAGGAGGCCAAGGTGGCAAATCACGAGGTTAGGAGACTGAGGCCATCCTGGTTAACGGGGTAAAACTCTTTCTCTACTAAAAATACAAAAAATTAGCTGGGCATGGTGGTGGGTGCCTGTAATCCCAGCTACTCAGGAGGCTGAGGCAGGAGAATTGCTTGAACCCAGGGCAGAAGTCGCAGTGAGCCAAGATCATGCCACTGCACTCCAGCCTGGATGACAGGGCAACACTCTGTCAAAAAAAAAAAAAAGTCATGGCTAGACGGATCGGATCACTGATGGCGCACATGGAGCTGAACTTGAACATGATGCCAGCACTGGGTGCTGGGGGTGGGAATGGGAGCTGCCACCCTCACTGCTGCAACTCCTTAATTCTGCTGGGGGCACTGCCGGCGCTGAAGGTGTGGTTCAGGAGGATGGTCTTCTGGGTCCCATTGGGGTGCTTGATAATTGGTCTTGTGGATCCTGGCAAAGCCCTTGGTGATGATGGCTGGGCCCCCGAGGTCACTCCAGCACTGTGTGCGCCTGGCTCAAGCCCTCGCTGCAGTTCTCGTCTCCGATTACCACCCACCTTATGCCATGTTTCTTCCAGTAGCAGGCAGTGTCAGGAACAGGGCCAAACTCCTGGGTGACCGCACTGCGCAAGGAGTTGGCCTTGCCATTTTCAGTGTTGATGGCACCAACGAGCAGGTTGTTGGAGATGCTGTCCAACTGCCCATGGAACCTGAGCCAGGGCCAGCTGCCGAGATGTGGTCAGTAGTACACTTCCCGTTGACTGATGAGGTTCTGCAGGTCCTCCGGGTCCTTGCCATCCCACTTGTCAAAAGGCTCCAGGAGCTGCAGGCGCTGGCTGGTGAGGCTCACAACCATGTGTCGCCTGCTGCTGTCCTTGGGGGGAGATGCTGGTAGGTGTCCTTCGCTGGGTCAAACTCTGCTCGGGGAAGCGTATCTGCATCCGGAGCCTCCAGCTTGCAGTTCTCACCATCCTTGCCTGTCAGGTAGTTGGTCCCTGGGTTGAACTTGAGGATTCCCGCAGTGGCCAGGGCTGTGACAGTCTCTGGGGACGTGACGAAGGCATGGGTCTCAGAAATCGCGTTGTTGCGGCCCATGAAGTTCCTGCTGGAGGAGGTGACGATTGTGTTCTTCTCTCCCTTCCTGATGTCCTTCCTCTCCCACTGGCCAATGTAGGGACCACAAGCATTGGCCAGGACGATGCCGCGCACATCTCTCAAGATCTGTGCGTAGCCGTCCTGCTCAATGGTGGTGGGGATCTGCTCGGAGCCTGGAGTTATGGTGAACTGGGACTTGCACTGGAGGCCATGGGCCAGTGCCTGCTTGGCCACGGCTGCTGAGAGCCCCAGATTTTTATGGCTTGACTTGGTGCAGCCACCAATCAGACCCACTTGGATGTCCAGAGGCCATCCTTCCTTCTCTGCCACCTTGCCCACTTCTGCCACAGGGTGAGCCAGGTTGGGGTGAAGGGCCCATTGATGTGCTGCTTCAGCTCACTGAGGTTAATTTCAATGAGTTGGTCATAATGGCAGCCAGGATCAGGTACCAAGTGATCCTTGAATTCATCGGCTAGATTGGCAACGTCTGTCCGCCCAGTCTTGCTTAGGTGCTTCTTCGTCCTGTGGCTGTAAGGGAACAGGGAAGTGCTGCCCCAATTTCTGTGCCATGTTGCAGACTGTCACCATGCCAGCACAGGAGATGGAGTCTATGCCAGGTTCGTGGTATTCCACGATGGCCCCTGTGCCACCTTTCACTGTGAGGATGCCTGCTGCCTTCAAGATCACGTCTTTGGGTGAGGTCCAACCAGAGAGGGAGCCGTCAGCTTCACGCCAATCACCTTGGGGCACTTCAGCTCCCAGGGGATCCTGGCCATGACATCCACAACATCGGCATCCCCAACTCCAATGTAGATGGCCCCTAGGCTGCCACCATTGGGGGTGTGGGAGTCAGTGCCAATCAGAAGAACCCCAGGATATGCATAGTTTTCCAGAATAATCTGATGAATGGTTCCAGATCCAGGCCTCCTGAAGCCCATGCCATATTTGGCACCTGCGGTTACCAGGAAATTACAAATTTCCTGGTTGAGGTCCTTGGCCTGGCACAGGTCTTTCTCATCCTGAGCTGGGCCTCAATCGGACGGTCACAGTGAATGGTGGACGGCATGGCCACCTTGGGCGGCCCGCTGCTGACGAACTGCAGCATGGCCATCTGCCATCGCATCCCACATGGCCATGCGGTCCGGCCACAGCTGCAGGTATGTCTTGCTCCACTCCATTTCCTGGCTAGCCAGGTTATCCAGGTGTTCATGCACGATCATCTCTGAGAGGGTAAGAGGCCGGTTCAATAGTTTGAGAACAATGTTTCTCACATTGGGGATCGTTCCCCACAGTTGGGGATCGTTCCCATGTGAGACCCCTCAATGTTTGTTGTTTTGTTTTGTTCTGTGGCATGATTTCAGCTCACTGCAAACTTTGCCTCCTGGGTTCAAGCGATTCTCCTGCCTCAGCCTCCCAAGAAAGTAGCTGGGACTACAGGTGCGCACCACCATGCCTGGCTAATTTTTGTATTTGTTTTGTAGAGATGGGGTTTCACCATATTGGCCAGGCTAGTCTCGAACTCCTGACCTCGTGATCTGCCTGCCTTGGCCGCCCAAAGTGCTGGGATTATAGGCATGAACCACCGCGCCGGGCTCCTGCAAACAATGTTAATGTTCTTCTCTAGCAGGTCATAGTGGATGTATTTGTTGGGCTCAAAGTGGCTCATTGCCACCTTGGCCCGTTGGCACAGGACTGAGGCCACATGGTTCTGCCACACACCCAGAGCTTTCTGCAGCCAGGTCACCAGTAGGCTGTAGGGCACCATTTTGTGCACTGACAAAGATGAGGTCGGTGAATCTGCCTCTTTATCAGGGATGTCGCTCTCACCATTTGGTGGCTCCAAGATGCCGTCCCTAAGGCTGTCTGGTTAGGGATGAGATGAGATGCCTCTTCTCACAGTTGTCACATCAGCCTGAGCAACCTCACCACATGGACTCTCAGTCACTTGCTCATCACCCACCAGATATCCAGGACCTCTGTGTGGCTGGCAGATGGGTCAGGATGAAGGGTGCAGATCTGGGAAGCCTCTGGGCTCTGTCACCAGACACACTGGGCTTGATTCCTGCCTCCTCCAGTTGCCAGCTGGAAACCCTTTCACCAGACACCTACGTTACTTGAGGTTCATTTTCCTCAACTGCGAAATAAAGATCCTCTTACTCGTCTTACAGGGATGGTGGAAATGCTGAATTATATCTACAAATAATTGCATATATTAATAATGCCAGCCACATAGTAAATTTTCATTCCTTGAATGCAGCGCCACCTAGTGGACATTTTCCACCAATAACATTAAATCCGCTTGGACATCCCAGGCACGATTTCGTCTGCCTCCTTTCCATCCTGCCAACCTCAGTACGTTGCTGGATACACCTGGACCAGTGCTGGCCAGCCTGCAGGCCGCCAGCCCCATGTGGCTGTTGACCACTTCCGCTGTGGCTAGTTGGAACAGAGACGCACCCTCAGTGTAAAAGTCACACTGGGTTTTGAAGACTTAGTAGGAGCAAAAGAATGTAAAATACTTCAACAATAATTTTTTTTGAGACGGAGTTTCACTCTTGTTGCCTAGGCTGGAGTACAAGGGTACTCTTGGCTCACCGCAACCTCCATCTCCCTGGTTCAAGCGATTCTTCTGCCTCAGCCTCCCAAAAAGCTGGGATTACAGGCATGTGCTATCATGCCTAGCTAATTTTGTATTTTTTTTGTAGAGAATGGGTTTCTCCAGGTTGGTCAGGCTGGTCTCAAACTCCTGACCTCAGGTGATCCATCCACCTTGGCCTCCCAAAGTGCTGGGATTACAGGTGTGAGCCACTGTGTCTGGCCCCCAATAATCATTTTTAATATTGATTACATTATTACAATTATTGCCATATTTCTTTTTCCTTTTTAAATCAGGCTGCTAATGGCCAAGTGCAGTGGCTCATGCCTATAATCCCGGCACTTTGGGAGCCGAAGCAGGTGGTTCACATGAGCTCCTGGGTTGGAGTGCAGTGCCACGATCGTAGCTCACATGTGCCACTGTGGCCAGCGAATTTATTTTTAATAGAGACAGGATCTCACTATGTTGCCTAGTCTTGTCTTGGACTCCTGAACTCAAGTAATCCTCCCGCCTCTGTCCCCCAAACTGCTGGAATTACAGGGGTGAGCACTCTACACCTGCCCTGTTGAGGCAGAAAGGGCTTCAGATTTTCCAAGATGCTTTCAGCAAGAAGCAGTCATCATACAAGTTGGGAAAACATCCACTTGGCAGATGTAAACACTCAGGTCCAGAAAGCAAAGGCCAGTATATTACATTGTATCATGTACATGGATGAAAAACACTTCAATCTACATCAAATTAAAAAAGCAGTTTTCTGATTCTGGGTATCATGGCTCAGAGGCATTGTGAATCACCCTTGCAAATTTCTAAGAAATTAGTTGCTAGAGACCAGAAGGCAAACGTGAGAAGAAATGATTAAAGAGGCCACTGATTGGAATCAAAGGCTTATTTATATCCAGAGTCTTTCAAAGAGAGGAGAAACCAAGCAGTCAATTGAGCATTTAAAAAAAAAAATTAGAGGTCGGGCTCGGTGGCACATGCCTGTAATCCCAACACTTTGGGAGGCCAAGGTAGGTGGATCATCTGAGGTCAGGAGTTCGAGACTATCCCGGCCAACATGGAGAAACCTCATCTCTACTAAAAAATACAAAATTAGCTGGGCGTGGTGGCACATGCCTATAATCCCAGCTACTTGGGAGGCTGAGAAGGGAGAATCTCTTGAATCTGGGAGGTGGAGGTTGCGGTGAGCCAAGATCATGTCATTGCACTCCAGCCTGGACAACAAGAGCGAAAATCTGTCACAAAAAAAAAAAAAAAAAAAAAACCCAAAAAAAATTAGAAACAAGGCAAAGCAAAATGACCATACTAGAGGAAGCAGATACATCAAAAAGTCAGAAAGATAATGAAAGATGAGAATCTAATTATAGAGTATACAGGTTTAGATTAGTTTTGAAAGCTCTGCACATACATTTGGAGAGAAAAAAAGATAATGCAAAATCAGAGAAAGGCCCGACATTCTCAGTTACTTCCTCTCCATCTCCCTCGGCCTCAGTTTCCCCATCTTATGAAACCAGATGATCTGTAAAGCTCCTTTCAAGCCACATTTGTAATTCTACAAAATAAATAGCTGCCTGAAGATCTTTTATTTCTCAGTTTTTATCTCCAAAATTTCACAGGCAATTCTTGTAGAGAAGGTAAAAATTACATCTGAGCAAGAAAGGCTAATTAAAATGATCTTACCACCTAGAGATAGCCACTGTGAATATTTCAATGTATATTCTTCTTGATTCATATAGACATACATAGGAATTATGTTGTACACATTTTGGTATGGCCTTTTTTCGGTCAACGAAATATTGCAAGGATATTTTCTTGTCTTGGTTTCATTTCTACACCATTGTTTGTAACCACTGCCAAGTATTTTGGTCTAAATGAAAGCATCAGGGTATAATACTAGTTGCAGGTTGTGTTGTAGTGAAAATGCAAGTGTGTCCAGATTGGAAGAGATGAAGAAAGTTGAGAAAAACAATATTTTTCCTTGCACGATGCCTTCTACTTTACAAAAGACTTGCACAACAGCTTTGTAATCAGCCGGGCTCTGTGGCTCACACCTGTAATCCCAGCACTTTGGGAGGTCAAGGCGGGCAGATCACTTGAGGTCAGGAGTTCATGACCAGCCTGGACAACACGGTGAAACCCCATCTCTACTAAAAATACAAAAATTATCTGGGCATGGTGATCTATGCCTGTAGTTCCAGCTACTCGGGAGGCTGAGGCAGGAGAATGGCTTGAATTAGGGAACTGGATGCTGCAGTGAGCTGAGATTGCGCCATTGCACTCCAGCCTGGTGACAGCAAGACTCTGCCTCAAAAAAAAAAAAAAAAGCTTTGTAATCTACAAAGTGTTTTTACGTCTTCAGACTGCCCAACTAGCAGTGTCTAGTATATGGGAAGCATGAATAAGTGCTATTAAATAAATGGGAAATCAAACAAATATGCATTATCATATGTATTCCTTCTAAAACTGGGATTCGGTACGCCTCATTCTCATAACCTTATGAATTTTAAGGCTGCCTCTGTTACCGTGATCAAATCTATCACAATTTACATAGCATTCGCACAGACTGATCTCATTTGAGCCTCCCAGCCACTCTGTCGCTAAGCAGGGTAGATAGCATTAGTCTCATCAAAGAGAGGCAGAGGCTGAGGTGGAGATCATCAGGGTCAGAGTCAGTCAGTGGAAGACCATGACCTTACACCCAAGCCCATGATGCTTTCAATTGCTTCCTGACTGTGACAAAACGTCCTATCCCACCTGTATTTAAGCAGTTTGTGCTATAGTCAGGCAGAATCACCAGTGTGCAGGGAAATGTTTAACATTCAGCTCTGGGTGAGGGGGAGGAGGGAGCCCTGATTTGTGGAGTTTGCTGATTTCTGTGGTGTGAATACCCCTACATGGCGGATTCAAGGCTACTGACGCCATGTCATGGTGTCATTGTGTAGAGACGTGCGCAATCAGCTCATGGGTGTCAGCTGGCTCCAACGCATCCCTGGGTGGAATTAACTTTCTTTCCACCTGATCGTTAATTTCTGGAGGCCAAGAAGCACGTTTATTTGCAGTTTACACTGTGCTATGCACGGAGATGGCAATACATCAGCGTTCAGTCTCAACGTCAGTGTTCAGCCTGGGTTTCTCATTCTCTGGTTTCCTCACCTGCCAGCCCTCTTCCCCGGACCTGGGGAAGTACCTGGGGACAATCCTGTCCCCTTTACCATTTCCCTATCTTCCATTCACGTCCTGGTCACACCCTGGGGCAGAGACATGGGCCCAATGCAAGAAGAGAGGCCTTGGGAACCTCAGGATCTCGTGGGGTTTTGTTTTGTTTATTTGTTGAGACAGGGTCTTGCTCTGTTGCCCAGGTTAGAATGCAGTGGCGTGATCACAGCTCACTGCAGCTTTGACCTCCCTGGCTCAAGCACGCCACTATGTCTGGCTAATTTTTTTTTATCTAAAATTTTGTTTTAGAGACAAGGCCTTGTGCTAACCTGCCCTGTGTTGGCCTGACAGACTCCATCTTGCTGAGAGCCAGGCAGACTCCAGCTTAACCTCCGCTTTACCCCTCCCACCATTTCCCCCTTGAGTGCAAACCCCGGTCATGCTGCTGTGCTGGGTCATGCTGCACTCAGAACTATAGAAACGTATAGCCATTGTAGCCATATCCTGCTCGGCAAGCCCACTCGCTATTGTGAATACCCTATTGATTGATTGTATGGCAAGTACCGAATACCCCCCTTGGTAACCAGCGATCACGGGAACCGCTTGCGTATACGCTCCTTACTAACCAGCGATCTCGGGAACCGCTTGCGTATACTCTCCTTACTAACCAGAGATCACGGGAACCGCTTGCGTATACTCTCCTTAGCAACCAGCGATCACGGGAACCGCTTGCGTATACTCTCCTTAGTAATCAGCGATCGTGGGAACCGCCTGCCTCTGGTTACCAGCCTCCTTATCTAACTTGCTTGTTCTGTTTCTGTAAATTCCGCTTCAGCCAGACTCCCCCCTCCCCTATCTTAAGCAAGATATAAAAAGGAATCAAGCCCCTTCTTCGGGGCCGACAGATTCTGAGCGCTAGCTGAGTTTCGGTCGCCGCAGTAAAGGACTCTCAATTGGAACGCAGGGGGTGGCGCTTTCCTTCTAACCCGCCGGGGGGGGTGGGGAACAGCCCCACCACGTTGCCCAGGCTCGGGGAATCTCATGCTTTGTGGTCTTTTAAGACCAAGATTAGAGTCTTCTTCCTGTCCTGGAGTTTCAGCACTCACCTTCTCAAACGTCTGGGCGGCTGCTTCCATGGGGGTCAGTGGGAGGGACGGAGGCAGCGGATGGGAGCCAGGCCTGATCCCCAGTCCTGCAGGGCCGCTGCTTCAACACGGAGCTGGCACAAAACCCAGCAACTATTCGGAAACCGGGATTCCTGGCGGGGGTTTTACTGCCCAGGGCTGCAACCCTTGGGGCTATTTTGCTTGCCAGACATCTTACTGGGATTTTCAGCTGCGGCGCGCACCTCGTGTGGGTCTGCGCGGAAAAAGAAATGTCATTTTCTTAGAGAGAATGTGCTGATCATGAAACAACGAAGAGCGCGCAGCGACGCGGAGAAAAGGCAGCCTTTGGCGCCATCTACTGGAAACTTCTGTTTCTGCATGATGTGGATGAATCGGATAAAACGGACAAAACGTATTCTGTTCTTTAATACAAGATGGAGGTTGAAAATCTCTTATAAGACGTATGGAAAACATATCTTTAATAAATCATTAGTTAAATGCTAACTTCTCCTCTACTAAAACCTCTATCAAATCCGCTGTCAGGCAAAAACGGTTGAATTTTCATTCTACTCCAACCCACCCTCCCTTACAAATAAATACTGTCCTAATATTCAGGAACATAGCCAAGGACTGGAGAAGGGACAACGGGCAAAATAAAGGCTGTGCAAGTCCACTGGCCTGAAAATCAAGTCTAGAGAAAAGGGAAAGTGATTCTACCTGCAAAACCAACCCAGCCCCTGGTCTGAGGAGGCGGTGGACAGGGACCTCCAGCAACTTCTAAAATCAAGTGACCACAGCAAAATGGAAACAAGAGAAGGCGAGCCAGCTGCAGTCACCCCCGGGCCCCTGCCTGGCGGCAGCTTTGCTGAAGAGTATCTCCTTTTTATGGGCCGGGGCCAGAGCCTCGGACACCGGTGTGGGGTGGGGGCAGATGCCTTCAGTGGCAAGTTCCATCTTCCGAGGCTGATCTTTACAAAGGCCAAGCCCCAGGCGGCTCGGCTTCATTTCCACACCAAAGAGCAGAGACAGCTGTGCATCAGGCTGCTTTCTCTCTTCGGCTTTTAAGTTTTAGTTCATTCAAATCCATTTTCAACTTGCTGTACATTATTTCAGCACACTGAAAAATAACTTTTTCTGACCCTGAAAACACTAGACCTGTTTTTACAGTGCTGTGACTTGGGGTCTCATACCACGCAGAGCTTTTCCAACACTGCGTCGCTATCATCTTGCAGCGGCAGGTGGGAAGGTGCGGCTCCTACTGCCAAGACGAGAAACTGAGGCCCCGAGAAGGCTGAGCGCGTCCAGTCACCACGCACCCCCACTCCAGCGCTTCAGCCGCGTTCTTAGCCGTTCTGTGATGACTTGCAGACGAGGGACGTTGACGTCATGTGGAGTTCCAATTGAAGTTACCCTCACCAAAGCCGACAAGGAGCTGCTGTGCCACCCACCTACCCACCCCAGGCTGCCGGGGCAGGTGTTCCTGGGGCTGAAAGCAGAAATGTAGGGGAGAGAAAACACCCCAAAGACCCTGTGGAGAGCACTGAGTGGGGGGTTGGGTTGATATGAGTTCACCAGGTGGTATACACATTTTAAATCGAAACGGGTTTTGCTATGTTGACTAGGCTGGTCTTGAACTCGTGGGCTCAAGGGATCTTGTAACTTGGCCTCCCAAAGTGTCAGGGTGACAAGTGTGAGCCACTGTGCTGGCCTTCGCCAGCTATTTGTTGAACACCTACTGTGTGCTGGTGGCTTTGGAAAGACAATGACAGACGGGACGCTGTGTGTCTTCAGGAGGCATCTAGTTAGAAGGAGCAGAGATGATACAAATAACTACCCCTGCAAGCAGGAAATGGCCACTGTGGCAAGGTGGGCGGTGCTAGGAGACCTCAGAGGTGCATCCCTTCCACATAGGAGAATGCAGGAGAGCATTCCTTCCACGCAGGAGACCCCGGAGGGGCGTCCATCTCACGCAGGAGACCGCGAAGGGGCGTCCCTCCCACGCAGGAGACCCCGGAGGGGCGTCCCCCCCACGCAGGAGACCCCGGAGGGGCGTCCCTTCCACGTAGGAGACCCCGGAGGGGCGTCCCTACCACGTAGGACACCGTAGAGGGGCGTCCCTCCCACGCAGGAAACCGCCGAGGGGCCTCCCCTCCACCCAGGAGACCCCGGAGGGGCGTCCCTTCCACCTAGGAGACCATAGAGGGGCGTCCCTCCCACGCAGGAGACCGCCGAGGGGCGTCCCTCCCAGGCAGGAGACCTCAGAGGTGCATCCCTTCCACATAGGAGAATGCAGAAGAGCATTCCTTCCACATAGGAGACCCCGGAGGGGCGTCCCTCCCACTCGGGAGACCGCCGAGGGGCGTCCCTCCCACGTAGGAGACCCCGGAGGGGCCTCCCTTCCACAAGCAGGGAGGGACCGGGAGTGCTCGGGGCCTCCGAATGGGGGAGTGGGTGTGAAAATGGTTTGGGATCAGATAAATTCTGTGGCAACACACTCACACCATACACACTCACACACACTCACCCCCCGCATACACATACACCCACATAACACTCAAACACGTATACACTCACCCACATGCACATCCACACTCACACACATAACACGCTCACATACACACATTCATGCACACTCACACCACACACCTCCACATAGCACTCACACCCACACTCGTGCACGCTCACACTCAGACAACCGCACTCACCCACGCACGCACATACACTTAACACTCACCTGCGCCCACCCACGCACACACATACACTTAACACTCACTTGTATACAGCCACCCAATGCACGTCCACATTCACACACACAACACACACATACCTACATGACTCTCACATACACACACATGCACACACCCAGAAAATTACATTTACATACACATGTGCACATGTACACCCACACAGCACCCACACACATGCATACACACCCACATGACACTCAAATGCACATACACACACATGCATACACTCAGCCACCTCCGCATTCACACGCACACACTCATACTCACACTTGCACACACACAAACAGAGGCACATCCTGAATCCCTCTCCGTACCTCAGGCTTCCCAGGGCGGCCTCAGGGGCCCCATCTCTGCCTGAAATCCTGGAAGGCGTTACCGGTGAGATCCACTGAAGAGCAGGCCACGTGCGTGCCGATGATGCTTAGGCTGGTGAAGGTTTTCTCTGAAGCAAGGACAGAGGAGCCTCCCTTCCCTCCTTCCACCTTCTAGGCTTGCTTTCAGCCTTGCTGGGCCCAGGGGAAGCCGAGCCATGCAGTGTCGTCTTGAGCCGAGGTGTGTTTACCAGATTTCTAGAGCCAAAAGCCTTGGGATGAATCACAGGCCTGGGAGCTACTTCTGTGTTTCCTGGGGACTCCCGGATAGTGGTCACCAAAATTGTTCAGTGGTGGAGCGTTTGGGGTTTTGTTTTGTTTTCAGGGCATGTGGTGATCAAGGGCGGGACACAGTGGTACAAAGGGTCAAACTCTGGAATCAAACAGATCCAGTCTCAGCCTAGCTCTCCAACAGCTCTGCCGCCTTGCACCAGCTCTCTGCACCCCACTTCTTCATCTACAAAATGCTGTTGATAGGAGTACCTACCTCATGTAATAGGTGTATCAAAGGAAACTGCTGGGGATGCGTGTACTGTCTAGCACGCTGGACGTACTCAAAACATATTAGCAACACCAGTACTGTTGCTAGGCATGAGGGAAAGAGAGAGGGGGAAGTCAAAGAAGACTCGGGTTTTAGACAGAGCGAGTCGGGGAAAGGTGGTGTCCTGGGCGGGATGAGGAACCCAGATGCACAAGTGCATTTGGGAAACCTGCGAATTCCGGCTTTGGAAATGCTGAATTTAAGATGCCTGGGGGACACAGATGGAAGTGGCCACTGGATATTGAGAGATCGGGCTGGAGTTGGAGATGGGGGATTCACAGCACATAAGCGGAGGTCTGGGCCTGCAGGGGACAGGAGGTCGTTTGGAAAGGGAGCTCCCAGTAGGAGGAAGACAGAACCCAGAGGGCCCAGCACGGAGAGGCGGCGGGAAGAAGGAAGCCCACAGGGGTGCGGAGGATTGCTGCGGATGGAGGAGTGGGGCCCTCAGAAGGGACCCTGCCGAGACAGAGGAGGGAGACCTCAGCCAGCACCCACTGGGTGCCTCACTTCTACTGAGCAGCATACAAAGATAGGCGAGACCCTCGCTCTCAAGAAAATGACAGACTCTACAAGCTCCTGCCATTCTATGTAATTGCCTCTTTTATTTCTTCTCTTTTCCTTATGAACAAAGAATCTTCAGTCTTTGCTTATGGGGTAGAGCCTATGGGAGCTCAGAGGCTCAGCCCTCTGTGTAGGTGGCAGGTCTGCTGAATGCATTATGTGGGTGGGCTAGCCAGACCAGATGTCTCAAAAGTTGCCTTCCAGATCCACTGAGCTTCCCCGGGGCATCATGGCACACCGCCCCAGACAGTCAGTAGTTTGAGATGAGAGTTAAATGCTCTGCTCAGGAAGGAAGGAAGTGTTGGTGGTCTCTAGAAATGCAATGCAGCTCAATTGCCATCTTTGGGATCACAAAAGATAAATGCATTTCAAATTAATTTTAAAGCATGTTAGTTTTGCAACAAAGCTTCGCATGTCTAGGGCAAGCAAGAACCTAGATTTATGCAAGTCGAATGATTAAATGTAAACACGTATTAGAAGGAGCCTGATGGCTGGGCTTGGTGTCTCCCACCTGTAACCCCAGTATTTTGGGAGGCCGAGGCAGGCGGATCACCAGAGGTCAGGAGTTCAAGACCAGACTGTCCAACATGGTGAAACCCTGTCTCTACTAAAATTCAGAAAACATTAGCCAGGTGTGGTGGTGTGTGCCTATAGTCCCAGCTACTCAGGAGGCTGAGGCACGAGAATCACTTGAATCCGGGAAGTGGAAGCTGCAGTGAGCTGAGATTGCACCACTGCACTCCAGCCTGGGCAACAGAGTGAGACTCTCTCTCTCAAAAAAAAAAAAGAGGGAGTCCTCAATATTTGCTCACACGGCTCAGCTGGTTATTGGGGAGCTATGCCTGTCAAATTCTGCTCCCACTGCGATGAAAGACCACCTCAATGCAAATATTTAAAAAATGCTCCCTGTATGCCCACTTTGTCTAGTAGGCAGCTCGGTCCAAGCTCTTGCCCATATTCTAATAAGAGAGCACAGATTGTGAGTACAATTGTGAACAGTAACTTTTGGCACCGTGCAAGGAAATCTTGGAATGCCAGTACAACCCAGGTGGGTGAATTCATAGGTACATAATGATGAGGAGGAAGATGATGAAAGAATGAAAAGCAGGTCTCTTGTGCTTAAGGGCCAGGAGTTGTTTGAAGTACTTTACATGCAATAACTTGATCCCTACAACAACCGTCAGAAATGAGGAAACTGAGGCACAGAGTTTAGGTAACTTACCCAGGATTGTACAGTAAATAAGTTGGGGCGGGGAGGGTTTGAACCAGGCAGGCTGCCTGCTTCCGAATCCTTTAGATACTATGGTAGCTGCATCTCTGCATGATCTCATGGAACTTGATTCGCTTTACACAGCTTTTTAAAAAAATTGAAGATCTCTTTATCCTCTCCCTATTCCCACTTTTTTTTCTTTTTTTTGAGATAGAATCTTACTCTGTCACCCAGGCCGGAGTGCAGTGCTGTGATCTTGACTCACTGCAGCGTCTCCCTCCTGGATTCAAGAGAGTCTCCTGCCTCAGCCTCCCAAGTAGCTGGGATTACAGGTGTCTGCCACCATGCCCGGCTAATTTTTGTATTTTTAGTAGAGAAAGGGGGGTTTGCCATGTTGCCCAGACTGGTCTCGAACTCTTGGCCTCAAGTGATCCACTCACCTTGGTCTCCCAAAGTTCTGGGATTACAGGCGTGAGCCACCGTGCCCGGCCCCATTTTCACTTCTTTCGAATACTTAGTGCTCTCTTTATCGCCCGTGCTTGCTGATTCACATGTATTCTCCCTTCAAGTCTGCCTCGACAGCCTTCTGTTTTTAAAGGCCTCATGGCTACCAGGTTTCCTCTCTCAAAAGTTCCCGCTTCTGCAGGTAACTTCTCACTCACCTCCCTTGGATCACCCCTTCTGTCTGTGTCAGTGTGAGGTGGGTTGTGTCCAAGGCCATCCACCAGAGTGAAAGGCAGAGCAGCTATACTTCTTGGGTCCAAGGGGAGTCAAGGAGATCAAGGACCAGGTGGGAAGCCCTTGAAATGGGCTGACAGACAAGGTCGAAATGAAAACATGTTCTTGGCCAGGCACAGGGGCTCATGCCTGTAATCCTAGCACTTAGGAAGGCCAAAGCAGGTGGATCACCTAAGATCAGGAGTTCAAGACCAGCATGACCAACAGGGTGAAACCCCGTCTCTACGAAAAATACAAAATTAGCCCAGTATGATAGCGCATGCCTGTAATCCCAGCTACTTGAGAGACTGAGGCAGGAGAATCATTTGTACCTGGTAGCGGGAGGTTGCAGTGAGCAGAGATGGTGCCATTGCACTCTAGCCTAGGCAGCAAGAGCAAAACTCCCTCTCAAAAAAAAAAAAAAGAAAGAAAGAAAAGAAAAGTTGTTCTTTTTTTGGAGGGGACCTAAAAAATGGACACATCATAGTTGTACATATTTTGGGATACATGTGATATTTTGATATATGTATGCAATCAGTAATGATCAAATCAGGGTAATTTCAACATTTATCTTTTCTTTGTGTTGGGAACATTACAGTTCTTCTATTTGAGCTATTTTGAAATATACCATAAATACATTAACTATAAATTATGAACTGTAGTTTTCCTACTGTAGAATACTAGAAAGTTCTGGGTTCCCGAGAGGCCGGCACGTCTGCCGGGGACTCTTGGCCAGCAAGAGGGTCCTAATCTGAATAGGGGAGTGCGCGGAAGAAAAGGTAGACAGAAAGCGGGGTCTGGAGGGCTGAATAAGCAAGACTTGAACAGCAATGCTTAAACAG